>WOGP01004893.1:0-13602 GCA_015342065.1 Leptinotarsa undecemlineata
TTTTATTTATCTATATATTTTTTTTCTTCTTTTTTTTCGTCATAGACGACTATGTACCTATATGTATTATATCTGAATTGAATAAATTTACTTACTTACTTACTTTACTTACTTACTATTATAGTCCCGTTTATGGATATACATAGTAGTCAAACAAAAGTTAAACAGATTTTCAGATGAAGGGCGACACTCATGAGAAAAACAAAGCACAATTTTCAAAAAGGATGGTGTGAGAGGTCTGATGACCACTCATACTCATCAAACCGGAATATTCTGGAATGTGATGAAATTTTCATAAATAATAAGGATCATTTCAGATTCATGTGAAATGATCAAGGGATTTTGGCAGCTATTTATACCCCATACATGGAAAACGTTCCCTGCCTGAAGGGCGTGGTTTTGAAAATATAGGGGGTGGAACATTACCGGGATATTCTGGAATGCTTGAAAATAGTCTGGAATGTTCCGGGAGATCCCAGAGCATCCAAGATGATTGTGAAACAATCTAGCAAGTTAAAAAGTATGGAAGTCACCTATTCTCCATAAAAAAAAATAAAATTTGGAACAGTACTGAATGTTGGCAAATAGTATGGATCGTTCTAGAATACCTAGAAACGTCTCAGGTCATGCTGAAATGTTTCAAAACAGTTTTGAATGCTCCAGGATGGATTGGAACATTGTGGATTATCTGAGGCATGTTTTGTATAGGTACATGGACCTCTTATAATTGAAATTTTCAACTATCACAAAATTTCATATCATATCGGCTCTGACCGAAGCCGCTTACCATAACCAGTAATAATAATAACCCTTCATATGATTCAATCAAACAAAAGCAGGTGTCAACTATGTATCAATTTCCATTCTGAAATAAGTAAGTACTTATCCACTAACGTGAAATAAAACCAACGCGATTGCAACCTTTCTTCATCACGCCTACCTCATCGGTTTGACAGGTCGCTGGAATTTATTTTCTCTTGTGATAGTTTTAATTTCACGATAATTTTTGAGATATAAATTATAATTGTAACATGAATATATCATACGTGTTATAGTAGTTTGTGAGTTTATCTTATTCAGACATACAGACATATACATAGATTCATAATAATTTTCATTTTTCAGGTGTGGAATGTTTTCCGTGATGTCTGCAGGTTCTGGCGCGTTCACAGCAAAAACCCCAGCAAGCTTCGCAGAAGTGGTAGTGAAAGAGAGCCGATATCTCCGGACACCGTTAAGTTACTATGCTCCGCAGCTGTCTCCCCAAGTAGTTTAATTCCATATAGTTGTAGGCCTGCATGTACTTTAGGTAATTTGAAATCTGAATGGTATTTGAATAGAACTGGCCGATACTTGATGAAAATCCATATTGAAACTAATAATTAAAACAGTTTATTGTATGATTTTCACTATAAAGGGTAGTAGTGGGGCGAGGATTGAGCGAGATAGGCGGCAGACGGTGACGTCACCACACCAGCCAGGTTGCTTCTCAGCTCGCAAGGCAGACAGACCACCCAGTCAACCAAATTGTCACGTGATGCCCTGTCACCCAGCGGTGAACCAATCAGAGTGTACCAAATTGTAACGTAGCGTCCTCAAACTGCCACGCAACTTGCTATTCAGAGCATATATATGATAGCGGGGTGAAGGGTTTCACAAAAACCGCGACATGTGTTTAAGTTCGTTTAAGGAAGCTATTCTATAGTGAAACACGTGTTGCTGTTTTTGTTAAACTCTTCATAGTGAAAATCAAACAATAAATGTATTAATCAGTTTTGAATGGTATTTCCAACGGAATGGTCAAAGTTAGACAAAAAAATGTAAGATTCTTTATGCTGAAAATACTCAGTGTCAGGATTACTTATATTACTAAAAAAAAAACAACAGCGGGCGTGCCACTAGAGAGCATCCCGAGACTCAGGTTGCTTTTGATTTTTATGTTTGGTTGGGTGCCCTACCTTACAAGTTCTCAATTACACATCTACGCAGACAATTTGCGATAATATTCTACCTGTCATATATAGGTCATATAACCTGTGTTATATAGGTGAACAATCCATTTATTATTCTGGAATGAAATCATATAATGAACTACCAAATGAAATTGACAAAAAATGCAAACAAAAATTTTAAATGAATTCGAAAAAACATAGGTCACTTTCTTTATTTTTCTAAATTACTAATTGTTATTCAATCAATTAAAATAACTACAGAATAGAACCATAATCATCCAACAAACACGTGAATAAAATTCAAAAGTAAACTGTCTGAGCAAATGTAACTCAGAATAGTTAGTAGGTTCTTCAGGCGGTAGCCAGGCGGCTCGACGTGGGTGCTTTGTTCACTCACTCAAATTGACTGCCGAGTTGGTCGGTGGTTCAAGCCCTAGTTTCGACTTCTGAGGGCTGCCGTTATCGTTCGTAGGTGTGCGACAGCTGGTTAACGGAAATACACATTTTTAACAGACAGACAGATTTTCTACCATATTGTTCAGTGTACTACAATTTATTACAGCATTAAAATAGAACAAGATTACAATGAATTCAAAATTGTACAGAGTGGACCAAATTGGACACATATCGCATATCGACATCTATCACCGTTTCTGAGTTGCAACATGTATTTCAAAAATGTGCATTTTTGAAAAATTATCGTAACATTTTTCAAAAATTTATCTTTTCTATGAAAATATTTTCAAAGCACATTTTCACGTAGAAGTTATTTTTTTGCAAATGGATGGAGAACTATTTTTTTTCTCAAAGAGACACCCTGTAAATTCCTACATATTTCAATAGAGTTTTCCAAAATTGTAGCTCACTTGATATTTTGCTAGAGTCATCTTAGAAATACTGAGCTTCTAGGTTTTTTCGTGAATACTTTCAATCCCACACTTTAATCAAGTAGGCTTTGGACGACGCGCCGATAAAACAGAAATAAATTGTTCAGTAGTAGCTATCAAATGTTGAGAAAGCTTCTCACAGCAATAATTGAAACGCATAGTTTTAATAAAACCGGTAGTGTATACTATATTTACTATTAATCAATGAAACTTCAACAATGATAATTTTAATAATGATAAAGAACAAACAATAAAATATATTTCTTCAGGAAAGATGTTCTATATGTCTACCAGCTTTTCCAACACACATTCAACACCTTTTCTGAACGTTTTTTTGCCCAATTAATTAGTTCAATAGGAGTGAGAAAAGCAAAACTCTGTATCACTGCCGCTTCCAATTCGCATCTAGAATTGGTCAAAAATTTTAAAATAAGATCTTTCAACCTTCCCCAGAGGTAAAAGTCCATAGGCGTTAGGTCCGGTGACCTGGCCGACCAACGGTTGGGTTCTTAAAATATATTTTTCTCTGCTTAGTGGCAATTCCTCATATAGGTGTTCAATTTTTTTGGCAAAGCCTAAGGCGATGCCAATGACAGGTTCTGGTTCGATGAAGCTACTTGAAACACCCTCTTTTTTGAAGGAGTCAGCAGCCTTATTGCCTTTCAGGCCAATATGTCCAGGAATCTAGACCAGAGACAATCTGTTATGTTTTTCTATCGAGGAAAGTCGTTTTTGGCAATTTGCTACCCATTTTGACGTTGCTCGGTAGGAGCAACGCTCGGTAGGAGAGCTTTCAACACCGCTTGACTGTGTGAGGTTGGATTCTTCAGTATCTCCACACACAAGTACATTGTGTAAATTTTCGCTTGAAATATAGTTTCATAGGTTCCTAGGCAGGTTGATATCTCTATCCTGGGTCTGCGACTGAAAACACCTGCACCGACTCTGGAAGGTGTTTTGATCCATCTGTGAACCAACAACTTTCTGCTTTTAACATTTCCTTTTCCCTGGAGGATCCAGTCTAATGCTAATTTGTTATATGCTTATTTGAATACCATGGGAGATATGCCATCTCAAATCACAGTCCCTAGTGCTAGTTACCGAATTCCTTCATTTAATAGTCGTCCTGTTCATCAAAATCAAAATAGGAAACATTTCAATTATGGTATTACGGGACATATAGCTGAAAAGTGTAGAAAACCTCGTATTGCGTGTTCTAATTGTAAACGTTCAGGACATGTAGCTCACAATTGTCACAAAGCGAAAGATCTCAGAGAAGGTTATAGACGCTCAAGAACAGTTATGTCTCCAAATCATCTTAAGAAATGGATAAGTATACAAGACGACCAAAAGAAAATCCAGCAAACGTTGCTTTGAAGGTAGAAAAGGTGAACGTTACCTTTGGTGAACGTCACCATTCAGCAAATGTTGCTCTGTGAGTAGAAAAGGTAAACGTTACCTTTGGTGAACGTCACCATTGAGCAAACGTTGCCCTGTGAGTAGAAAAAGTAAATGTTACCTTTAATGAACGTCGCCATTGAAAAAACGTTGCTCTATTGAAGTTTTCTAATATTTTTTGTTATCAGGTCAGAATAAGGTCTGAGGACAGACCTTTTACAGAATGGCCGAATGTAGGAGATGACGAGTAAGATTGGATGGGTTGAATGAGAAGCTAAGCATTCTTGGAGTCCACACGTGTTGTTTATTAATGTTCGTTATGGGATTAGAATAAATATTATATTCGAAGACTTTGTGTTTATGTTATCTGACATGTTGCACTCGGCATTAAATTGATTTGTACAATTGGCAATGTGTACAAGTCTATATGCAGTCCATCTAGCTTCTCTCTCCAGAAAAATGTGGGTACGTCATAAAATTCAGAGGCAAATCAGATTATAAATCATTTTCGTTATGATGGTATCTCCATCAAGTTCAAATACTGAATACAGAAATATCGAAATATATGATTTTGTTATTGTTATATACTAGCTTGAAATCTATAAAGTATCTGCGGCATGTTTACGTGAAACCATTCTTGACATATTTATGATATACTTCGTTAGACCTATGTGTTGATGATGAAAAATACAATATTTTAAAATCCAGCATCTGAACCGCCTGAATGCTTCGCTATAAATACAACTCACAATTAATTCAAGCTGACGGTGATTTCTCCTGCAATCCGGTATTTCATTGTTATATTTTCAAAACTTAGATATTGCTCGAGCTAAATTAAGTAAATTACATCAAGCTGTCGAGTTTTCAAGGGTGAATATACAGGGTGATTCTTAAGTACGGTACGAAACTTCAGAGGGTGATTCCTTAAGTATCTTTGAGAAAATAAGTTCTCACGAACATATGTCCGTAGTTGCTTCGATTTTGAAATTCAGGGCACTGAAGTTAAAAAAAATTATATTTATGAAATACCATAAATATCCCTACACCGATTTGGTTGAAATTCGCTACAGTTGTTCAAAGTGATAAAGCGTTCGTTTAGCCCTAACTAGATTGAAATTATTAGGTCTAGTGGGGTTTCAGTGGGCACCACAGTCATCAATATTGTGGAAAAAAGTAAAACACTAACTCTCATAGAGATTCTCATAGAAAGTTTGGAAAATAACTTTTTCAGTGTTTCATTTAAAAATAATCTATCAATTATAAGAAGTCTTGAAATTTGCTGTATCAAACCATACACCAACATTGATTATTCAGAATATATAATACAATTTTCACGTTCTCACCGACTGAATGATGTCCGTCCATTGAACAGCCACTTGAAAATGATTTATTACTCCATTGCCCAAGGAATTCCAATCGAGACCACAGCTGTTTAACAAAAGACTCTATTTAAAACACATATAATTCAAACCTTTATTGAAAATACACCAGAGAAAGGTATGAAGCATCAGAACTAGTTAGTTCGGCAGTATCGAATTAAAATTACCCTGAAATTGAATGTTCAGAGTTTATGAATGCACCACCCTATGAAACTCCACTAATAGTGTATTAAGTTGCACTCATGTGTATGGATTAAGTAACAAGATATTGAAAAACATAAAAGTGGGATAAGTAGAACCTCTCGCCAAAATAATAAACAAATGCTTTGTAACAGATATATATCCCGAGAAGCTTAAATTCAGTAAAGTGACTCCTGTATTTAAAAAAGGAGACAAAAATGAAATAGAAAACTACCGTCACATCTCAATAATTCTAACTTCATCAAAACTCATTGAGGCTGCAATGAACAGTAGGATAATACAATTTATGGACTCGAACGTCTTGCTCCCAGTTTGGATTCAGACAAAAACTATCGACATTACATGCCATATCCGATCTGGTGCGAGCTATGGTGAATGCCTTTGAGAAAGGGGAAGCACTCACAGCGGTATTTTGTGACCTCTCGAAGGCATTCGATTGTGTGTCACACTCGATTCCACTCGATAAACTTCCGCACTATGGAATTAGGGGAAAAATAGCTGATTTGATCGAGTTTTACCTATCCGAATGAAAGCAGGTTATAGAACAAAGTAGTATGAGAACTCCAGCAGTGAGTGTAATAGCAGGTGTGCCTCAAGGGTAAATCTTGGGACCCCTACTATTCCTAATATATGTTAATGATCTTCCACACATTATGAACTCCCTCAACACGAGTCAGTATGCCGGTGATACTATTTATAAACATGAATATCCAAAGCAACTAACTGACAACGCGTTGAAAAAATCGAAAATTTTTTGCACCCAATAAGTTATTCTTGAATGTCAAGAAAACTGAAACAATTATGTCCACATTAAAAGAACTGAAAGACAGTAAAAAATCCATTAAGTTTCTGGGGTAACACTGGTTCAAAAACTTAATTGAAAAGAACACATCAAAGATCCCGCTATCAAGCTGTCTTTACCTGCTTCATAGTATCAATGAATATTTGTTCCCTCTTATGTTTCGAGAGCAGCTTACATGGGGTTATTTCAGTCTAAGGTGTCATTCGGATTGGTTTTTTGAGGACTTTCAACTATTTGGGAAAGAATATTCATTTCACTAAAAACGGCTACTAGAATCCCGGGAAGAGCAAAATGAACGGACAGCTGTAGACATCTATTTGAAAAATTCAAAATATTAACCATTACGGCTCTATACATATTTCAATGTCTTGTCTATATCAAGACACAAAATAACACCTCTCAAATTAATTGCAACTATAAATATTTGACCAGAAATGGCCACAATCTCCTTATGCCACAACATCGACTGGCAATTACTCATAAAAGCTTTTTTTACTATGGTGATAAGGCTCTTCAACCATCTACTACCATATATGAGGAAATTGCATATGATTAAATAAAAAAAAAGTATAAAAGAGCTGCTGGTTGATCTTTGCCCATATGACGTGAGTGAATTTTTTAACTGCAAGTTTTAATACTTTGCCTTCAATGTGTATGTTTTGTACTATATTTATCTACCTTGACGATGCTAAATCTGTTGTATTGATAATAAGCAAATCTATTGATTCATTGATTCATTAAATGATTGATTGACTAGCGGAACTTTTATGACTAGGATATCTTTATTTTCCACAGGTAGACGTTGGACAGAGGAAGAGCTAGAAGAAGAAGACGAGACTGGAAGCAAAGAGAGCACCGCTTCCAGCACCAGTCCAGTGGAAACCCCTCCATTCCGAGAAAGGGCCTCAACAGATGGCCACATCCATCAGAAACCTTGGAGATGGAGGTATCCTCCCCCTAGTAGTAAAAGCGATCCAAGTTACCACTCCACCTCTGGAGCTGACAGAAGAATGAGTATTTCCATGAAGGGGAGCAACGCTAGTTATTAGTTTTTCTATTTGTATACCTTTGATTCCAAGCCCAGTTAGAATTTCCATACTAGATAAAATAACGGAACAAACTTAAGTCAAGTACAATTTTTTTCAACCGTGGGATTTGTCTCAAGTGCATATCATCAGTCAAGTTGCTCTCCACTCACATGACGATCTTTTTGATTCCGAAATGAAGTGATAGATCTATGTTATTTATTGTCAGATATCGACGCAAAAACTCCGGTTTGTTATGGTCAAACATGGCAAACATTGCTCAGAATAATCAAAACGTTCTTGTTTTTGGTCAACAGTGAGCTCGAGCGGCACCCAGTTTGAACAGAGCATTCTCATAGTCAAATGTTCATGCAATATAAAGCCAAAACGTTTTTTTATATCTCTATAATGTCAGGTACCTCACGCAACTATTCGATCATTCGAAACGATTTTCTTTATTTTTATATGTTTTCTGGTGTTACTACCTTATATGGACATCCGCTGCGTTCTGCATCATCGGTATCTCTAAGGCCACGTTTGAAGTCAGCAAACCAACGTTTAATTGTTGTTTCTGATGAAGCAGAATCCTTACACCACTTCTCAAGCCATTGCTCCGCTTGAAAGGTGTTTTATCTAATCAAGAAAAGCAGTTTAAATTAAAACACTTTTTCTTCACAATAACTCACAATGGTCCTTTTCACCAAGAAAAGAAACGTAACGAGCTTCAAACCTCCCGAAATCTTAAAAAGCAAACTAAACTTCTCTGAAGAGGTGAACTACCTTGATACTATCCTCGTCAGGAAGCTAACATGGAACTCTCACCTACAGAGTAGAGCAAAAAGCGTCGTGGGACGCATGGCGTCTTTCACCCTAGTGTAGTTACCTGTATCAACACTGCAATAATAAGACCTATGTTAATATACGGAGCCATTGCAAGGGGATCGAACGTTTTACAAGCAACAGTCATCCAAAAATTATATCAAATACAGCGATTGGCTTGTTTAAACATCACAGGACACATGAGAACAACACCAACCGCGGCAATGGAAGTAATAGTGGCCTGACCCCTCTAGACCTGTACGTTAAGGAAGTTGCGTGGTTCAAACAGAACTGGTTGGTATCTCAATTGCCACAAAAGAAATAACCAGGAAAGAAATTCCTGGCAAAAACATAACAATCTGCACTGATAGCAGAAGAACCCTATTAGCCTTGAATAGACAAAGTGTTGCCACAGGGCTAGTACTAGAGTGCCACCAAGATTTAGCCAAAGATTCGGTAGATAATAAGATTATCCTGTGGTAGGTTGAAGGGCACAACAAGAGTAAAGGTAATGGCATTGTCAAATCTTTGTCAAGGAAGCAGCTGGACTAAGAATTTTAGGACTCAGTGGCACCTACGGCCTGATGAATTCGACAATTGCAGAACTAGCCAAATGTCACACCCTTGCTGAATCCCCAAAAAGATGAAATGGTATCAAAGGATGCCATCTTGCCAGGATCACCCTGGGCGACCCTGGAAAGCGAGCGCTGAAGAAATATCTGGCGATGACCTGGAAAAATCTACGCTTAACAATAGAATTTTTGACTGGTAACTGTCAACTAAGGAAACACCTCTATAATATGGGGCTAATGAACACACCTCTATACAGGATGTGTGAACAGGAAGATGAAACTGTCAGGCACGTCCTATGCGAGTGCCCGGAGTTATCCAATAAGAGAGTGTGTGTTCGGCGAGTTTTGCCCTGGGAGATATTTCCCAGTGACCTGTCCACGTTCTTAGGAAGAACAGAATGGACGATGACCTAGGATGATAACTCTTCGGGAGAATGTACAATGGGTCACATGTGGTCTAAGTGCTGTGGGCCTAGACTCGCCCTCCCTACTCTAAAGATACAGAACGTATCAGTAGAATATCATGAAATTTCAACAGCTTCCTTTTAAAGGTTAGTACTAACTGAAAAAAACAGCGAATGCAATAGGACTAGCGCCATCTATGTGTTAGGCCCGAAAATGTTTAGCCCAAGTAGTATATCACTGTAATATGATTACTTAATATTCGATTATTCATTACTCAACACAAGACAGCGCTGTTTTGACCTGTCATACGTCTCGTCAGCAGTGGAACTGTTTCTACCTGCCTGTTCGATGTTGGATCAGTTTGAATAGAAATGCTTCATTTTTGAATTATGGTTCCATCTGGTGTTTTACAGAAGGAAGCAGACGATATCACGGCTCGATATCAAAGCTTGTCCATAGTAGAATAATACAACTAGTAGATAAATTGATAGATGTAGCCGTTACTACGTGGTAGGAGATCATAATGAAAAGAGAAATGAAAATTTCTATGTTTTATACCACTTTTAATTGTTACTAACGTTACTGCAGTTTTGTCCTATATGAACATTTTCAAACTCACTTACACAATAAACTCTCAAAGTAAGTTTGAAAATGTCCATATAGGACGAAACTGCAACAATTAAAAGTGGTATAAAACATAGAAATTTTCATTTCTCTTTTCACAACTAGTAGACTCTCTTACCACCCGACCGAATTGCCGGGAAACTTCAACCGCTCTTAGGATGAGATTCTCATCCAACGCGTTCAGTGCTATAGTATCGAGGGTTTCGACGGTACCTTGGGAATCTAATTAGTCATAATAAACGGTCAAAAACTGATATTGTGTTTAGTTTATTCGCTGCTGTAGTTATGGTTTTTAGTTTTTGTAGTTGGTTATAAATAATTCACCACAAAATATTATATACTAAACTTTGTGAATTCATGAATGAAGGTAGTGGTGTTGGACTTACTGGTACTATGGCTGGTATTTACAAAGGACGTTTGTTTATTTTGGGTAAGCGAGATTTTTTCGTTTGAAAACAGTTGGTAATATCGTGAATTGAATTGAACAACACATAAAACAAATACAATTAAAACTGTTTCAGAGAAACTTCCATTTTGGTTAATAAATCAAAACATGAGTGATCCGAACAATTATTTATTCAGTGTTTGTTATTCTAATTGGGCGATTAGGATGTCAGATTTTGGTGAAATGATGTATTCAAAAATTCCATGAGACTGATGCCTGATGTAACTTCACTATAGCATATACTCCTGCATATTCCACAACTGAAATTCTTTATGGATGAAGTTAAAAGCTGTTTGTGTCACATAAAAAACTGTTATATTAGATGATCATTTTCTGGCTCAGAAGATGATCATCTTCGAACTAGCTGTTAGTGTTGTGTAAATGGTGAATTATCATTGTCACTCTACTCATTCAATTAAAATAAACCTTTAAATATTAGAAGCCAAAACTGTGAGATAGTTTCTTTGAAAGTCACCTCAGTGAAGTTGTAATATGGATATCATGGTAAATATTTCTCTCAAGAAAAAATTCAATGGAACCAGAAAAATTCTTCATTGAATTGTATTTTTTATGAGTTTTGTAATATTTTTTATTTGAGAAAGTTGTAATAAATGTACGTTCATTTTGTTACACTATTTTTTCCTTCCTTCATCTATTCAACAAAATGCAACGCAACATTTTCCCAAGGAAAAAGAAGTCGGAAAATAGTTATAATAACGTATATTGGTCTCGGTAAATGTTTTTGAAACATAATCATCAAACATATTCTATTTTATCCCATCATCTAGAAATTGGTTGAAAAATGGGTTGAAACCCGCAACCCTCAAGGAATTAATGTGGCTCATACCCAGTGTCTAAACGCAGCCGATTAGTTTATATGGTGATTGATTTTTTAAGTCAGAAGAGGATAATAGGTATAGAACCGTAACCTACTTAGGACAATCCAATGAAAAAATTTCAGATTTTCTGCACAACAAAAGTGTAAATATTGCTTTCAAAACCAACAACAACTCAAGCATGCGCATCAAGAGTAAGAGTATTTGTTTAAATTCAGAAAAATCGGCAGTGTATAAATTATCATGTGGGATGTGGGTCATGTCCGATGTTTTATATAGGTCAAACTAGGAGAACGTTCAAAGACCTCATAAAGCAACACAAAAATTGTTTCCAGAATGGAAAAATAAATTCCACATATGTCACTCATTTAATCACAGAGGGACGTGATTTTAATCAGGAATTCAAGCCCCTCCATTTTCAAAAGAAAGATTTGAAACTTAACCTGTTGGAGAGTATGGAAATGAACAAATTCAAAAATTCTCAATATCTCATAAACGATCAAACTAAATTGAATAATTCGCCATTATTAAATCTGTTCATTTCCAGTACCTCCGAAAAATTTATTCATATAGTTAATGAATCCATACCTGACTTTTTTATTTAAAAGTAAGCGTAAACTAAAAGTTTACGCTTAAGTTAGTTAATGTTAATGAACTCATGAACTGATACAATAAATTTTATTAGTTTAAAAATGTCCTTATAGAACGGAACTGCAATAACTGCAATAAATAAAAATAAAACTGATAAAATTATAGAAAGTTTCACGTAGTAACGGCTGTATCTTTCAATTGTTTCTATGTTTCATCATCTATACAAATTATTCATGTTTGAAGCTGAAAAAAGACTATCGTCTTCCCTTGATTTTACACAACATTGATAAAATTGTATATAATCATAAATAACTTGAATGAATGCCAACATAAATTCCACAAAGATTACCCCAGTATTGTCCATTGTAAGTTAAGATTCTCAAACTCATCCAAAACCTGTATGACATAATCTATGCGAATGACATTCAACTATTGCGAAATTTCAATTCAACTATCTTCATATATTTTTCAAATGTAATGTGAGTCTATACGATCTACAACGAATGTTACTTTTTTTTAACAATTGCATAGAAAATACTGAACTGTCGATTTAAAGGTGATTTCATTTCACAAAAGGAATTCTTTCAAAATTTTTTCTCCGGTTGAATACTTTCATAGTATTGCATTTATATTTTTCTATACGTTTACGATTTAAATATATTGCAAATAATAATTCTTCTGGCAGTCTAATTTTACTATCACAGATATAAAATTTTTCACCATTTCGGGGTATATTTCCATAATTCCCAACTAACTGCTGGAAAACCCTGCAAAAAATTGTGTCACATCAGTATCCCACCCAATAACAAGCAATATTAACTGGTTCAGACTTCCACTGTAAAATAAGTAATTCGAATGTGATTAGAAATCTCTGAAAAAACAACCAGTACAAGGAAAAACTCTTTTTTTTGTGTAGAATTCAAGGCATTTCGTCGAATTACTAGAGGTAATCGAAGTTACGAAGCAAGATGAATCAAGCAGTTTCGATGTGGATAGCCTTCACATCAACGTTCTGTTGAAAAATCACTTCAAATCATAGAGAGGAAGTTATACAAAGTTGGGAACCTGAAAGATGACACGATCTCGCCTATAGCAGTAAGCATCATCATAGACCAGTTATAGCCAATATATATATTTTTTTTTATTTATTTATTTATTTGCCATTGAGGTACAGTATGTACATATGGTATGTCAACAACTCAAAATTATTATATATATATATATAGAACATAATAACAGTGTGATACGAATAAAACATGTAGGTACTTAATTTATCATATATGTGTATATACATATATGCATATATACACACATACACATATTTACACACATACACACACCCACATATATAAACATACACACATACATACACATATATAGACAAGACACGTATATAAATTCCTTAGTAAAAATATGGAACAGGCGTCGAAGATAACACTAAATAATAGTAAGAGGAAAAAAATAAGTAAAATCATTGTTCAACGGAAATCATCTTCCAGGAATTCATCACAACTATAGTAACATTTTTGCAGCAGCAATTGCTTTACTCTACCATGAAACACTTTATCTGAGGTAATTTGTTTGATCTGCTCTGGTAATTTATTATACAGATTTATGGCATTATACAAAGGGGACTTTTTATATTTCGTTGACTTATGACTTGGAA
>WOGP01004895.1:0-13598 GCA_015342065.1 Leptinotarsa undecemlineata
ACGTCCTGGTAAAGGAATGGATATGTCGATTCGGTGTCCCATTGGAGCTGCATTCGGACCAAGGCAGAAATTTTGAGTCCAACCTGTTCCAAGAAATATGTTTAACTGTTGGACATTCGCAAGAACAGAACCACAGCCTTACATCCTCAATCCGATGGAATGGTGGAACGAATGAATAAGACCTTAAACAGCCACTTGTCTAAGGTAGTCTCTGACCATCAAAGAGACTGGAATCAATACCTCCACCTGTTCCTGCTGGCTTATCGTTCGGCAGTGCACGAGTCAACCGGCCAAACCCCTGCCAGTATTTTAATGGGCCGAGAGCTGAGGCTGCCTTGCGACCTGAAGTTTGGGACGCCGCCAGAACAAGACACTGCGGGGAAAGACAATGTCAGCAAGCTTCGGCAGAGAATGGACGACATCTATGAACGAGTCCGTCTGAACATCCGGAGTGTCAGCGATAGAATGAAGAAGGCCTATGACATCAAGGCGAATGCTGGAGCATTCGAAACCGGAGACCTAGTTTGGCTGTATAACACTAAGCGACGCCGTGGTTTATCACCGAAGTTGCGGAACTCGTGGGAAGGTCCGTACAAAATCATAAAGATATTAATGACCTCGTCTACCGAATCCATAAGCCACCTCGAGGAAAGCCTAGGGTCGTCCATTTCAATAGATAAGCTCCTTATGCAGGAAATCACGACCAAGTTCGCGCCCTCAGACCACCAGAGGATGAAATGACGTTCCAGCAATTTATGTCCTTATACTCGAACGGATAGAAGGTCGTACATGGGGTAACTCGAGAAGAGCCACGAGACCTGTTCAAGGTTCCAGTTGCTTACGCACTAGCTCACTGCGTGGAAGAGGATCTTCAAATGTTGAAGGGTATCGCTGTGGTATTCAACAAGAAATTCGGTCAGCTCCAGACATTATGAGAACAGAATCCTGAAGTCGGAGGAGTGCTACAGTTGAAGAAGAGTCAGAGAAACATCTTCTGCTTGGTGACCAAAAAGCATTCCCTCGACAAACCGTCCCATGAAGATGTCTGGAGGAGTTTTAATAGACTGAAGGACACGATGCTAGACCAGAATCTCGTGGACTTGGCAATCCTGAAATTAGCCTCTGGGTTCGACAGGCTTTGAAGTTTAAAAAATCGAACAAAAAAGTGATTTTTATGTGGATTGAAAAAATCTGTTATTTATTTTATTTACAGAACATTTCATCATTGCTATTCAAAGTTAGCATACCGACGATCTAAAGGCTTCAAGTACGAGGAGATGCAATTAAACAAAGTTTTATCAGAGTTTGGTAGGTTAATTATCACTCCTCGTGTTACAAATAAGTGACTGTTTCAAAACAAAAATTAATTGAAGATTATAATGCATTGAAACTAATCAATACAGTTTAATACAATAATAAAAATCTGTTTAAAATATGTTTTTCCGTTAATCAGCTGTCGCCCCCATACAAACGACAACTGTCAGAAGTTGAGAACTTGTGCGAGCTGAAAACTAACGAGATCATACCTTTGAACGTGTGATTTCTACACTGTATTAATTAGTTTTTAGATGGATTTTCATCAAGTATCGACCAGTTTCATTCAATTATAATGCATTTGTTAAAAATCTATATGTAAGTAAATAATTAATCCGCTTTTGTTTACTATCATAAATTTTTCTGAAATGTTATTCATGAGAATTTTGTCAATGATTCAACGTCAATTGATTGTTGATCGTTCTTTCAATACTTCAAAAGCTATTATTTTTCAAGGCTACAATTACATAAACATTTTAAACGTTATTATTTTGAATTGAAGGGGTTATATTTTTATGAGTGATTAATTTTTGGAAAAGAAAGTTTTTGGCTTTCTACTACTCCATCTTGATACAAAAAAAGACGAGGGAATCTTCCAAAGAAAGGAAGGAAATAATCAATTTGAAAATAAGTAACTCTATACATGGATATGTAGATTATGCAAAAAAGTAACTTTCAGACACAAACTGAAAGAAAGTCCTCCTGAAACAGCTACTTTCATATAAACATTGAATTACACGAAAGAAAAAATTCTTTTGAAACAAATACTTCTATATGAACACTGAATTATACAGAAGATACTTTTCTCTACTCAATTTGTATTTCGAACATTCGTTGTGGTCTTAAAGCGAAACATCGATATATACCAGTGAGGATGACAGTGTTCCATGTAAGTGCAATTTTTTACCACTCATTTAAAGTAGAACTCATGTGAATGATATGTGATTTTTATTCCATACTTGCAATAAAATTATCTACATTTTAATTTATATTCATCTTGGTAAGCAGATGAGCGCAATTACTAATATCAATTTACCTGGTTGTACGTGGCTACCAACTATTAAAGAACAAAAAAAGATAAGCAATCGATCAACTGCAAATAGCGAATGTTGTATCCTTTCGATTGAATTTCGAGTTGTTTGGCAACCAAGACAGTCAAATTTGAAAAAATTAGTATTTTTCATAATTTTAATTGTTCACAACCATGAACAATTTTTGACGATAACGCTATTGGTACACGTTCACAAACATATTCTATTTATTGAAATATTATATTCACCTGGTTATCAAATTGGTGAAGGTCGATCTTACTTGGGATCCTCTACTGTAATATAACTGAAAAGAACTAAATTGAGGCTAGTAAGACGTGGTTGAATGGAATGTGAAGCACCAAAAGTTTCGCCTGCTTCTGCGGCAGACATTATTTGTGGTACGTGCGTTTCCTGCAAGGACGAATGTTATATCTCGACTGAATGGTGAGCTATGTGTTCACTCCAATTTATTTTCAGTTTCAGAGGGTGGTGGGAATGCTAGTGAGGGTGATGGTGGGGTGTCCACCCCTCGCACATACCACTTATTATGTCTGCCGCAGTAGTAGACGAAATGGTTGGTCCTTCACGTTTCATTCGACCACGGCCTACCAGCCTGGAGTTTCTTCTCTTCAAGCGTGACTCCAGCCGTAAATATATGCTCTTATATAATAATTTGATTTCTATACAGAAACAATTTTTTTTTAAATTACGTTTTCCTAGAAATTGATTTACTCAAGAATTAGAAAATCAAATGCATTCTTGTCTGAATAGATAAGGGTTGCTCACATTCGACCATTATCAGTAAAGTAAATTTGATGGATGCTGATGTTAAACATTCACACAAAAAATTATAGAAAATATATTTTGAAGTGCCAACATGGGTAACTATCAGGATTTGTACATCTACCATGCAAGTTATATTTATCTAACCGTTTTCAATATTTTGGAAATATCATATCCACTGTTTCCACCCATATTCAGTAAAGATGCCAAGCTTTCTATTCGTTTTCCCAAAAATAGTTTAGCTCTTTTGGAAAACATACTCAATATGTCATCTCTCGACTTTCCCAATTTTTTCAAACAATCATCATTTGTCATTGTTGTTATATTTTCAAATCCAAAGTCTCCACATATCTGAAAAATATATCAGGTTAGTCAATCTACACCTATGCTACAAGTCATTTGCTTGATGAAATATATATCAATCTAAATTATTCCAGTTATCTATCTATATGTGTAATTCTTTTATATATGGATAATTTTCTAATTAAGTATGTAGGTGTGCATATGTACATTTTATAATTTGAATCAATCTTATGTAATGTTAACATACTTCATAAGTTATATAACCCTTTTATAGGCATCCCTTATTGTAATTAATTTATTAGAACAATTTTAGTTGCCAGGGGGACATGACCTCAACAGTATTGCATTCATGATCTAATAGATACACGACAGTCCTGTTTCAATCTGCCACAGCTAGAGATATTCAAGTGAGGCAACGTTTGTATTCGGTTGTCGTTAACAAGAACAGTAGGTGTGAACACTTCCTTACAAAGTTGTTATCTTGAACATACTTAAGCCAAAGCCAAATTATAAATCACCTTTTGTCTCTTTGTAGCTTTCATTGCATTAGATGATAAATTTTGAGTTGTTTTAGTTCACATACCCACTTGAAATGTCTATTGCTACACAATACATGATCATAATATTAATTTTGTCTATACAAGTCAAAATAAATATTTACAAATTGAACTCTGATATTAAAAATAACCATTCATATACATTTCAGTGATTTCAATGACAATTTTTAAATCTAGATAGACTCCAAAAACATAAGATCTCGAAGCGAATGAACAGTTAAAAACTACTTTTTGAAAACCAATCTTTAAGGGAAAGGGATCAAGTCGTTAAAGGTTTGTGTGTGAAAAAATAAAAATGTTTATGCCGCGAAGGCTTCATAGTATAAGGAAAATTTTCACTTCAAGACCTAAATGAAAATATACAGATCAAGTGTTGAATACCTATATGAAAAAAATTGAAGAGTGTAAAATTTATTTTATTAACATTTCGCCTCTATTTTTTCAATGCATACATAAATATGCACACGCACGCCACCAATTTCGATCCGCATTTTTGATCATCACTAGGAATATTTACACAAAGTTTCGGCAAACTCATATTTGAATATGATTGATTATCAGAAGTGCGTTAATTGATAAATAAATAAATTGTCTAATGACCAGTGTTCAGCCATAAAAAATGCATTTCAAAAGTGTTTTTTTTTTTCTAAAATATTAGAATGAGTTGTTGAGGAGAGAAAAATCATCTTCTAATGCATTTTTAGTTCTGTAATAGTGTACGTTATCAACTTGATAACGTACTATTACGTTTATTTTAAAACATTTCTATATTTTTCATTTCATATATACCAATAATAGTACTGATACTAGTCTAATAGTAGTCTAGTAGTAGTCTAATACTAGTCAAATAAATTATACTTACATAATGTCCACTCAAAACTGAAGCATCAATAGGATGAATATTTAGGAAATCAATTTGAGTTACAGTAATTATATTTATCTTGAATGTTTCTGGGACTGGTTGTAGTAAAGCAGAAAATCGCCTGAAAATGGTTTATTTAATAAAAATTTCAAGAGAATTAAACCTTTACTTACTCTTGCAGAAAATCAACAGCTACTGATGTATTAGAAAACCTCAATAACTTCTCTTCGAATGGCCATGAAACATCAATTTTTCCAGAAGAATGTTTGAATGCTCCAAGATACCCAAGATGTGGAATATTGCTAATTATATACAGATTAAAATCTTCTGGTTTTCTTGGCGGAGCATCAAGTATCAATATTTGTTCTTCGTTATGCATAATGACCATATGTGGCAAATCTTCTTCAGACGTGCTTTTCTTAAAATTATTTAGTACTTTTGATGCAGCATTACTTTTATCATCCTCACTGGTTAGGTCAACAGTTGAAATATTCAATTCATTTTCTGGATATCGCTTTCTTGAATAGGGTCGTTCAATCAACCAATGTCCACATTTGTAGTCGTTTTTTCCAGTCATTTTATTAAAATCTTCTGTAGATGTGAGGGACTTATTGACATACCGATAAGTTTCAACATCATTGCCTGCATACTGCTTGAAATAGGGACCAATGAAAATCCTATCGATATAGCTTTGGTCAAAATATATCCCAAATTCAACATGATCATATCCACTTTTTAAAGAATCATTAGTAACTTTCACTGTACATTTATTATCTCTAGCAATCCTTCCTATCCGAACCAAATCAGTATATCTTATTGAATAATCTATACTAACAAAGTAGAGGTAGGTAAAGTCAGAATTTAGGTAAATCATACGCCATTTACAAACAGGATAAATTTCTGGCAAAGCAGCCCACATATATAACTTATCCTTATCAACCGACATCTCTCCTAAATGACCAGTAGATTCTTCAACTAATTCTTGTAGCTTGTAATTCTTTTTAAAAATTTTTAGAGTTTGATAATCACCATTCAAGTCTCTATGATCGAAAATATCTTTTTTTTTTGAATTATCAACTGACTTGTCTTCCATTTCTCTACTCGCCAGATCTTCTTTGTTAAATTTTCTAGTGCAAACACCACATATTTCAAAATTATTTTTGATCTCTTTTAAAATGAACGAAACGCTGTCTGTTGGGTAACAGTCAGGAAGTCTACCGTGCAAAATCCATGAAATCACATCTTCTGTTCTTTCTTCTGTTATTTGTTTACTCATTGTTCGTTCCAATGTTTTAATGTTGATATAATTTTTGGGGGCTTTCTTATTACTTTTGTTAATGAGGAGACGTGAAGGTCGATTTACCATACTCCAGATATTAATTTTGCCAGTTTCAAAACTTTTAATGAGAACTTTCCATGGTAGTAATCGTGCGTAACCATCCTGAACAGTTTTTGGTCCTATTTTTTTCAATAACTCTAAATTTGTTTTATCAACAATAATTTCGCCATTAAACACTGGTTTAACTTTCACTTCTCCTGGTGGAACTAATGAAAACTTGTTTCTGCGTTGAAGAGCACCATTTTCATTGAAGAGTGCTGATGATGTAGATGTTCTATTCTCTCTACGTTCACTGAGCGTTTGTTTACGTTTACTTTTGACCTTGTCAAATAGTATACTTCCCATACATTGCTCAATCAATTTTTTTTTCAAAATATCCGCCTCGAAAATTTTTAGATCTTTATCCATGTACTGAATTTTTGCCTTACATATATCAGATTCTTTGATGTTGTAAGAGAAATCATTTTTCTGGTCATTCACACCAACAGTTTTAGTTTTTGGATACTCTGATGGTAATCTTCTTGTCCTTGCACAGTCATCTAGTTCTACCTCATGAAGTATTTCATCGGAATATTCAGTAATATAATTTTTATCATATTGTTTTTTCCTTTTAATTCTCATAGATCTTTTAAAATTAGACGAAATATTGGTACCTGCATCAACATGAGAACTAATACTATCTGATGTATTATGAGAATCGTCATTAGGCTTGAAATCTTCAACATCGTTGAAAAGTTTGGACAATTTTTCACTTCTTTTTTCTGCATAATTATCTCTCCTTTCACTTTCTTCTCTTCCACCGCGTCTGTGTTTCTGAAAATTCAGTTTTCTGGTATGTTTACATAATTCTTTTGTTGCTTCTATTTTCTTTTGTTCTTCATCGTCTATTCTTTCAGTAAACTTACCATGAACTTTTGGATCGTCACACCTCTGTTCTGAAATTATATTGCCCTTCATTGACCTATATGGAATGAATGGTGATTTTCCCTCACAATAACAATCGTACAGATTATGCATTAAGCAATATGGTATTATTTGTGATAAATTTAGTCTTGGCAAACTCACTGTACATTTTCTTGAGAAGTCATTGTCAGGTATTTGAGTAAAGAAAGAGTCAGAACCACTATCTACGAAATCTGAATATTTAGCAGGAGTTTTCGTATTTCTTCTCAATTTACTTCTCCTACCCAAGCCAACAACTATTGTTTCATTTTTTGTATGAATGACAGTTTGAGTAAATTCTCGCTCTTCTTTAGCCAAATTTTTTTTTGCTTCATCTTCAATACGGTTAACTGTATGAGATGACAATAAATCTGTACCAGTTGGTAAAGTGAGACTATGTTCATAAATCAAATCTTTTTCTTTTGGACAAGTACAATTGAACATACATTGAACCAATTGACAGTGATAATTCAATATATTCTTACATTTCAAACTTTTACACACACACCCCAAGTGGCAGTATGGCTTTTCACAGTTTTTTTCTGTCTGATTTTCTTCTACCTCAACATTCACTAGTTTACAGTTAAGTCTCAGTAACTCGTGTTCAACCTTAGTCTTCTTTTTATGTGGTTTTTTGAAAATACTCACATTACTGTCAATAATAGGTGATAACTTTTCAACCAACTGTCCTTCATCCTTCATTTGAGATTCATCATCTTTTATAAGTGTAGGAGCAATTTCCCTAATTTCAACATATCTAATTAGGTCATCAATAACAGCTGCAACAGTATCTCTGGAACTTTCATGTTTATTTACAGAACTTTCTGTATCACAAACTGTGTTTGACTTTCTCTTCCTAACAATAACTTTTTCCTGTTCGTTATGATATTTGAGAGGAAATTTGAACGATTTCGGCGCACTCAAATTATTTTTACTCTTAGTTTTCAAAACAGACAATGCAAATTCAATTTGTCCACTATCTAATTGTCCGTCAAATATTTTCAACCTATTTATAATATGATCAGGAAAGGGGAGCCCAGTTGTTGGTACTACCTCCAATGATATTTCAGGTAGAATTTTGAAATGTGTTTCCCAGTCGTCATGGCCGGTTATCTGAAGTTCACTCTTTTTACATAAAGGTCCTGGACGATACTTCACCCCTGCATTGATTTTTTTCTCTCCTTCTAGTAAAGAAAATTTTCTTCTAGTGTTGATAGGTGAGCTACCCTTCATAAAATTTTTACATCCAATATTTGCTATGCATTTGTCATATACTTTACTCTTAACCCACAACTTTTCATCGTCGAAAAGTACAAAACTTCGATTGAATTTTTTATTCAATTCAACAGACTGTTCCTTGGGAAATAGGTTGGTCTTTTTCAATTTTTCAAGTTTTTTCAGTTCTCGTTTTTTTTCCCTCTCCAATAATTTTCTTTTCTGAGCAACAGTTTTGGCTTTTAGTGATTGTGTTTTTTGAGTTTTTTCTCCAGAATGTGTTTCAAGTTTACAAACCTTTTTTAACAAAAGAGGACCTTCATCTAAAATATTTTCTTTCAAACCCTCTTCAGCACCACATTTGGGGACCATATAACTTATGTTCAATTTGGAATCTCCTACTAAAAACTCATCTAAACTGTCACTGACAAACGGAGATTTTTTCTCAAATTCGCTAGTTTTATCTCGAAATGAAGGTTGCGAATTTCCATTAAATGGTGCAATTTTGTTGTCTTTTCTCCCTGAATCTATATGAACTTGATAACTGTCCGAATTTGATTTCAATTCCTCATCATCGCGTTTGAGAGAACATTTCTGTTTATTTATAATTTTTCTAATTTGATCTAGCACAATATGCTGATTATCATCTATATGTTTTTCAAAATTGGTGCTGCTGCATACTGAATTTTCTTCTGGTTGTTTGATGACTGAGTTTTTTTCAGTATTTTCTTTTTCGTCATACTCTACACCACCTTGAACATCTGATATAACAAATCCTAACTCGTTAGTTTGTAAAAACAGGTGATTTTCTTCCATCAAGTGTTTTGAACTGCTTATTTTTCCACCTACAGCTTTCTTTGTACCACCGTCTTTTGCCATTATATTTAATAATTTTGTATTGCACTCAATACTATCAACTATCTTTGTTTGGGGTTGCAGAAATTGTTCTTTTTTTCTTGTTCTAAGGGAACTTAATTGCAGTTTCAGATTATTTCGAATGTTTTCTACATTTTCTAAACTAACAGTTTCGTCTCCAGTCAAACTTTCATTATCAAATAAATGATCAAAATAATTCTCATCACTAATATCTTCATGACTTTCATCATCACTTTCATTTTCATTTTTTGATACTTCTTTATAGTCCGAATCAGATGAAGTCCCAAGAGCCATAGTTTCCGGATGATTAATATTTGTAAGTTGAATTTGATCTCGTAATTGAACAATACTCGGAATTGCCGTGTTATCATTAAAGCCATTTTGAACTTCGGCAGGTTTTTCATATGTATCTTTGATTTCTCTTGAAATATTATCTGTTTGTTTATTGCCTTGCAATTGAAAGGATATGAATCTTGGGTTGTCATCTTTAGTTAATGGAACTTCAGTTAATTCATTTGATTCTGTCTCATGTATCTCAGTATGGTATATTTGTTTCTCACTTTCAGATTCAGAAATTTCTTTTTCAAGACAAAGTACTTTGATACGTTTCCGAGGATATGTCTCAACGTATTCAATTTCCCCAGAATTTCTCTCGAAGTCGTTTGTTTCTGACCGTCTTTTGGAACCAATAACTGATTTTTCCTGACAAAAACTTTTTCGAGGATACGTTTCCAAATACTGAAAGTTGTCTGAAGATACTTTGGCACTATATTCCTCTTCGAAGTCATCATCTTCCTCATTATTTACTTCTATTACTCTAACTTCCATTATTTCAGAAGTTTCATTTTCATTCGTTTCTCGAACTTCCGTTGGAAGTACATCACCAGAGTTACACCGAGTATTCACTGTACATATGTCATCTATTATTTCATTTATTATGGAGTTATTTGTTACATGCGCTTCTTCCTCTTCGTCATCAGTATCCGAAAATGGTTCAGCATTTATTTGTTGTGAGATAGGTTTATTTTCTTCTTCGAAGTTTTCTTCGGATCTCAATTTCATCAATTTTTCCAATAAAGCATCACGCGACCAGCCCGTATTCTTTAAAAATTCTTGAATTGGATCTTTCTCTGCCATGGTGCTGAAAAAAAAAGTGTTATTTTTCAAATCAGATATTTTTTGAATGGAACACATTTTTTATCAAAAAGGAAAATAGGTAGATACTCAGCGGCACATTTTTTCTTTTTTCGTAATGAATAGTATGCAATGAGTGCAACTAGAAATAGAAAAAATATACAACGAGATCAAAATTATATTGAAAATAGATAAGTTCTTTAATACTCTGAGCAATGAGAAGAAAAAAACACAAAACCAGGATGCCATGGTCATTTGAATTTGTATCTATACTCCATTTTTCGCACCTACTAATACCGCTTCCTTTTATTTAGAGAGTCAATCACAAGCAACAGATATTTGTTATTAGTTTTGAAAATTGCGAAATAAAACTTTCTTTGTTTTTTTACCATTAACTAACGTTCCTGCAGTTTCGTCCTATAAGGACATTTTCAAACGACTACATAAACTCGTTTAAAAATATCCATAAAAAGGACGAAACTGCAGTAAAGTGGTAAAAAACATAGGAAGTTGTATTTAAAATTTTTTATAATGATCTTTTATTTATAATGATCTCCTAACACGTAGTAACGGCTACATCCATCAATTTATTAGTCTTGTTACTTCTTTGAGTGTCGTCATCAGCAGTTGGCAATATCTCTATCATTCCTTAGCCTGATGATTGTTCAGAACTAGTCAAAAATGAAGGTCTCTAGCCAGGGGAGTTTGTCTTCAACGAAAGTCTCTAGCCTATAACAAGTACGTCGACGTCGTATCCTCTTGAAGTTTACAAAACTTTCAATCGCATTCCAACATGTATCTTACATGGAGACTGTCACCATTACAACTTGTCGTATATATTGAAAAACTTAGAATTGACGAATATACATATGTATGCTTCGGACTGAATATACTTTCTCCGACCACGTTCATTTCTTATTTCGGTTGATACATGCTCTAGTTAATCATCATATAACTCTCTTCATCACAAATAAATCATTCAATTTGGGCATCTGATATAAATCGACAAAGTAATGAAAACCAAACGATGCCGATGTGGCTTCTGCTCCAAGCTTGATCTATTAATGAAAAATTGCTTTAATTTCTAAAATTCACTAAAAAGTAAGCCCGTGTTAATATTTTGAGTCAATTTTTTAAAACTGATCAGCATTTTATTCATTATTGTGTGAAAACATTACATTCTATATTTTATTTTTCAATTGTGATATCTGGCAATTCAAATATTCCATACGGAACATTAGACAGAGCTATTCCCAATATGAAATGCTCATGGTTGAAAAAAAAATTTTTGTGTAGTATAGAAGCCGATTATTGTTATTGAGCTGCAGCAATTTAAGGTGAAAAGGTTTTTAACGAAGCCAGCAACATTTCAAACAATTTGGTTCCAATTTGAAAAATGTACCAAAATTAATTTTCTCTTGAAATGTCACCACATGTGTGAAGAAATTTTATTTGTCCATTTTTATTTTAGGTTATGGCAACTAGATGGCTGAAGGCTTCACACAAAGTAAATAATCCTAAGAAATCTGTTGTAATACTATCTTTATTCCATTAAAAAAACTGTTTCTATGACAAAATATATCTATAGAAAGAAATATGTTACATGTTAGAGAAAGCTAGAGTTCGTTAAAATAATTAAATAACCTTCTCTTAGTGGTAAACAATGGCACTCTTTTGTAAATAAAACATATGGCATAAGATTTACAATTTTGTAAATCTTTTATCACTTCAACCATCTAATGAATTTCCCTCGAAACTATTCTTCCATAAGAGGAACCTTGTTTCGTCAATATAAAAAGGTAGATAGTTAAATAAGCTTATGTTAACATTTCAACTCTATATAACGTATAGAGTATATAAATATAACGAGCATAACTGCATTACACAAAATCACATAGATAAGGAATAATATGTATTACATATATTTTGACAATAACATTTATATATTTGATAAATGAAATAATGAACAAAATCCTTGATGCAATCTATCAAGAAAAATGCATCCATGTAAACAGGCTTTGCTGACAGATACTCATCGATGATATAAAAACATTATTTCATTATTTTTCAATCTTGCACATGCGTAACTGGAAACTTTTCACATAAGTTATTTTTCTTTTTTTTTTATAGGCGACTAACCTACTCAGTCTAAGCCAAGCTACTTGACAAATGATAAGTGTGACATGCCATCTAGTCAAAGTTATGAATGAAAAATCTATTCAAATTTGACAATTGAGTTGTTGTATTACTGTTAATTTATATTCCTCATATTGATTGCTGTAATAAAATGAAATGAAATCAAATTGCAAAATAGCAAAAAATACAAAAGGAGATATGTAATTTGCTGATTAAACAATATAATAAACCTACTTGTTAAAAACAGACCTATAAAATGATTCATCATTAAGCTGCCCGTTACAAACAAGTACGTAAATACGTTAAAGCCCCTTATTTATGCTAATAACCAGGATTTGAATATTTTTGAAATGTTTATATCTATTTGTATTTCATGATAGTTTGCAAAATCATAAAAAATCTTTCACTTCATATAAATACCTGCATATTTACCCACTTACCTACCTCTTGTAAGAACATTTCACATATTATTCACCAAAATATGTATTTTAAACAGAAAATATATTTTACCACGTGGGCATGAGTTCACGAATCAAAAGTAAACAAAATGTCGCCCATTCAGTATTCAGAATTGTATAAAAACATTGAACTGTCAAAGGGAAAGAACCACGCCTTTGACGCAATAGTTTTGTGCAGTTTTACCAACTTGAGATTCAAGTTATCAGTAAAGACAAACAAAAAACAAGTTCTCAAACTAGAATACTCTACATTTAATTTCATCTATTTACTGTACCTATAACCACATGAAAACGTATGGTACCTACCATTTATTCCAATTAATAAACGTTTCAGATGATGGAATCAATTATTTGAGTAAATTGTCCACTTGTTGAATAATAATTAAGTTTTTTGAAATCCTGATACGTGAAAGTAGCAGGAAATATATTTCTCAAAAATGCAGTTATGCAACAAAGCAATGAACAAATCTTGGTCTGCATAGGATCCCGGCAACCGGATATTTTACTAGAGGTTAGAAATATTGTTCATGATATTTTTTACAAAATATAAACTTCGATATTATGTGATATTATGTGTTCATTCTGCTAAATCGAAACTTTCAAACACAAGCAATAATTCCTTAGAAAAGAGGAGACACGCAGTTGAGA
>WOGP01004896.1:0-13597 GCA_015342065.1 Leptinotarsa undecemlineata
CAATGTTTATATGAAAGTAGCTGTTTCAGGAGGACTTTCTTTCAGTTTGTGTCTGAAAGTTACTTCTTTGCATGATCTACACATCCATGTATAGAGTTAATTATTTGCAAATTGCATTTTTTTTATGGAGTAGTAGAAAGCCAAAACCTTTCTTTCACAAAAATTAATCACTCCTAAAAATATAATCCCTTCAATATAAATAAGATAATATCATTTGAGAATTATGAAGTTTAATTATCGCATCAGTTCAATTTCAGAATTTTCATCAAAATTTTGTCCACGCCACTGGATTGAACAGGCTTTGTTTTAAGCCTGTCCAGAATTTCATCGAAATCTAATCATCACTCAAAAAGTTATGACACATTATACAATACTGATCGACATCATTTTTCAAACATAGCTTAACCTAAACTAACAAAGACAGCAGTGCAGTGTGGTACTTCTTCATTGTTTTCCTTGTTGCTTGTCCGTTAATTTTTGGCCAAAAATGATACTGTAACAAAGCCCTAGCCTTCATATTCGCCAGACACGGCTCCGTGTGACTTTTCCCTATTCCCATAAATGAAGAGAGCTTTGAAGTGCCGTCGTTATTACTAACCGAATAGAAAACGCTGCGAACAGTTCGAACCATTTAGAAACCCGAATCAGAATATTTATATTCGTGCCAAGGAAATGTACGTCATAAAATAAAATTATCACGTTCTGAAAATCAGGTGACTTTATTTCATCACGTTTAAGATCAAGTGATCTCCGATGGCGGTTGGAGATTGTATACTTTAAATATTTACACAGGGTGTCCGTATGCATTGAGGTTTTTGAATGACTGTACGTCATGAAACAAAATTATCGCATTCTGAAAATCGAGCGATTTGCATGGTCAATGACATCCCCTATTTTAATGACTCGAAGAACTGTCGAACGAGATAGTTTAGTTAACTTGCATATTCTATTCACAATAGCATTCTGTGAACTGTGACAGTTTTCCTTCTTCACGCATTCATGAATATTTAAAATTACTCGCTGAACTTGAACATGTAAATCCTTATTTTCAAATTCCGGATCCCTATCGATTGACACAGATTCCTCACACGTAACGTTATCATTTGTTTCAAAAGGTCTCCAGAAAGTCATATTGATGAAAGTACCCAAAAACACTAAGATTTTCACAAAAATCGGTTTAAACGATGAAATTGGAACCTTTGGTGTGAAAGTTGAAAACTTTTTCTACAGATCAATTACCCTAACAACAAACTGATATTTTTGCACTCGACGCGCGTTTCGCTAACACGGTTAGCATTTTCGGGAGAAGCAAATTGATATTGAATCTAAAGACAAGGGTTAGCTGTTTATATACCCAAAGTATTTTGGCCGTTGTTGACTTTGTTAAATGATGATTATCCTAATTGATTTTTCGGTAATTAACTAGTGGAACCATTACCTGCAAATTAATTTGTCCGTTTTTTAATCTACTGTTCTCTCTCTAAAAAAAGTTTTCAAAAATCGGTTTGCAAAACCACTCACTACCTCACCTAACCACACGAACACACGGCACTGATAAATAAATATTGTGAAACGGACAAAAATTAGTACACAGCTAGCCGAGCCTTCATTTCTCAACTACATTTGATAGCAAGTTTACTAACTATCTGACCGACTAGGGGCCACAAGCAAGAAATGTTTATGACTGTACTCTTATTTTTATTGCCGTTCCATTTGGAAATGGATACTACACCGTATTGATCCACAAAATTGTTTGTCATTAGATAAACACTTGAGTACTTTATCTGAAACATGCATAATCTTTTGTTGATGATTGATCATCGACAGATAAGGAATAGTTTTATTAATAACCAAACAAGCAAGAAGAGTAGACTAAATGATAATATCAATATTTGAATATCACTTGAGTAGTCTGCAATAGCATCACACGAAGAAAAAGCGAAAACACTAATTGTTTTCGAAGTGAAACTTATTTTTTCCATCAGAAAACATTCTGCAAAATGTACTTGTGAGGTACTCTTTGAAACCTTTAGCGTAGTAATGAATATTACACCAAATCGTTATTTTAACACCTCAACACGTGTTTCGATCACCAACTGATCATCTTCAAGAGAAAGATGATCCATTTGGCCAGGAAGGTCACTCCATTTGAAACGGAGGTGAAATATCTTGGCATTGTCCTTGATAAAATCTCACCTGGAACGCTCACTTGAAAAAAGTTTTACACAAAGCCAGACGGTCCCTATGGACATGTCGAAGGACTTGTGGTAAAACTTCGGGTTTAGGTCCAACCATTGGATGTATGTGATGATTGTTAGACCAATGATTAGTTATGGAGCCATTGCCTGGTGGCCGAAGGCTTTACAGACATTGGCTTGTCTGGACATTAGTACCACAGCACCAGCGGCCATGAAGACCCTTCTAGATCTACCACTCCAAAGTCTTCATTCACCTGTCTAACAGGCCTCCTCGTCGTCTGCGGTGGAGGGTCAATTAGACCCACTCATCTATGACCTAACCTAGCCTATCTACTAACCCATTATTTTATATTATCTATCAACTTACTCGACTTCTAACTTTTCTGCTTCTTCTTGCGACAAATCTTCTTCGACGGAATAATCAAGGATTGGTTTGACTCCGAACGATCTCAGCCTCTCAAGTGTCGGCCTAATTTTGACTTGGTCTTCGCCTGCCACAAAATGACCGTAGAATGTGGCCTTCATCAACAAAATGAACAATTTTTCTCCCAAAACGTCTTTGGCTAGTTTCATCAGCTGTAACGAAATGAAAATGATATTACATTTTTTTGTCTGGCAACATAGGCGTCAAACAATTTTCAATTCAATTTCTACTTTTCGTCAAATGACTTTAAAAGTAGTCAATCAATAATCAGTAATGATCAATTGATCTGGATAGATTTGCTAAAATGAAATTGCCTGAGATTATCAATTATTATTTGTTACAAATCTTTACTTTGTTCATTTATTTTTCATTTCTAACTATTATCGTACAATACGAGATTATTTATTTATTTCATACACTATTCTACAGGATTACCTAATTACAGATTAGGGAGTAACAACAGTGGCATTTACAAATATGTACTTAAGTAATATAATTTGTGAATCTATATAAAAAAATTAAAACAGAACTGTCAGCTAAGAAATATCTTTTGATTAGTTTAATCTGGCAGTTGAATATATCTAAGACATGACTACCAGAATTAGAGGTATCACACATGGAGATTTTTTCATTATATTTGTACGAGTGTTGAGATAAAATGTGACTCTTTTTCCTACATGAACGTCTAGGAACCCAAAAATTCAACATATGTAACAGTGGAGAGCAGGTGATGGATATTGTTTATGACCTTGAATCAAAAAAGAAATAAATAATATTTACGCCTTACCTCGAGACTACAAAATTGTTAGTTATAAGCAATTCATAATAGGGTATTCCTACAGTAGGATACGTGCCTACAAGTTTAAAAGACATATATTTTAGGAAGCGCCTTTGTAGAATTTCTAGTTGATTTAGGTATATGAACCTGAGAGTAGGGACTCCACACGACAGATGCATATTCCAGCCTAGATCGAACAAAAGTTAAATGAACTAATTTTAATGTTGAAGCTTTTTGAAGTCTTTTGTATTTCGAACTAAGAATCCATACATACTGCTGTTAGAGTAGTGTCGATATTTTTACGACGTAGTTGTGTAAATTCAAGTTCGTTTTCAGTGAGTAAGACATTACATTACATTTGGATGTGTTGAGAGATATACTGTTCTTTCGATACCATGTATCAATGGGATTTAAATTCAGGGCGAGACGTTCGCAATCATCAGAACATGTTATATTGTGATAGAGTTTCAAGTCATCTGCGTATAAAAGGAAATTGACATCAATGTCAGCTCCGATATCATTAATGAACATATTGAACAGTAGGAGTCCTAGATTTGATCCTTGTGGTACACCAGACATATAATCGATAGACTTGAGTCCATTTAGTTGGACGCACTGCTTACATTTGTAAAAATACCATTTGGAGAGGATAATTGAATCATGGATAACCCAATAGTTGAAAGCTTGTTGAGCAGGATACTATGGTCAAGTCTGTCGAACGCTTTAGAAAAATCAGCAAAGATGGTATCAGTCTAAGACTTATAATCAAATCCCTCTGTAATACATTGAGTGATTGTTACAAGATTGTTGGTTGAACGTCCTTTCATGAAACCGTGTTGATTGGGGCTAATAATGTAGCTGACATTACAATAGATTGTCTTCTCAAGAAGCATCTCAAACACTTTAGAAAAGTTGCATATGATGTAACTTGGTCTGTAATTTTTCATCTCATTTTTATCCCCTTTTTTAAAACTTTTTCCATATTGATGGTACAATTGATATTTTCAGCCATATATTGATTAGAGTTTTTAGTGTTAGTTCATGAAAAACCAATAACATTCGCATAAGAAAGTTCATTGCATTATTCAAATATAAAAATAAAAAAAAAATAGATCGCGATGCCAAGATACTGTCCGCGGCTTCGGCTGAACGTGAAATGAATAAAAATGAAACAGTGTCAAATATCTATAATATATCATACGTAGCAAAATAATACTGTTATGATTCTGTAGGTGTTTATATTCTCGGTAACTTGTATGCCTAAATAATAAAAAATCGAGCAGTTCTTCTTATCAGTTTTTGTTACATTAAATTCCCTTTTTAAAATCCATACCCACTCATTTTCTTCCAGTTTTCATTAGGATTTCGTTCGATTTTTTTGTTTAAACGGGTCGTGTATTGTTATTTGTTGAAAAATGCCTTACACTACTGCTGAAAGGGTTTCAGTTATTGCTTTATTTTTTGGCTATGACCAAAATGCTAATAGAACATCAATTTTATTTAACCAGCAAAACTCTGGTACACCTAAGCAGAAATCACGTTCTGGATTTGGCTACAAATTTCAGGAAGACAGGTTCGGTTTTAAATAATGAAAAATGTTAAGAGAAGGGTAGTGAATGACGATAATGCGATTGGAGTGATTAGTCAAATCATCGCCAATCCCAGATCGCCCAATCCCAATCGCCAGTACCAGAGGTTCATCAGCAATATCCGGTATAAGCCATATGAGCGCATGGAGAATCCTTAAAAACCACAAATTCCATCCTTACAAAATTAAACTTGTTCAGGAACTCAATGAAGATGATTTTGACCGAAGACAGGAGTTTTGTGAGGGCGTGAGTGAGAGATTAATGCAAAATCCCGAGCTGCTTTATAACATCTGTTTTTCGGACGAAAGCTCTTTTTATTTAAATGGTTGCGTGAACCGTCATAATTCCCGTTATTCGTCGGATGAAAACTCAAGACAATACGCTGAAATAAATACCCAACATCCCCAAAAGTTGGGCCCAGAAGTTTTTAATATGATTTACTTTTTTATCAGAAGCATAAAATATCCACGTCAAAAGGCAACCTTCATAAGGGGGTGCCACTCAATTTACCTAAAATGTGAGGGTGGTAACCAACCCCATTCCTCGAAAAAATCTCCTCGTAATAAACAAATAATTCTTACTTTTTTACTAAATCAAATGGACACGTATCAGCAGGTTTTTTTTTGAAAGTTCTGAACGTAAATTGTACCTTAAAAACAATTTTATTTATTTTAAAACTCAATAAAAATACCATTAAATCTTCAAATTATCTCGAAAACTAATCGTTACAAAAATTTTCTTTCAACTGAGTTATAAAGGTATTCGAAAGACCTTTAAAAGAAGGTGCCACTTGACCTACTTTCCCTATCTAAATAAGGGTCGTTGGACGCACCTCTCCGAGGGGGTGCGTACTACAAAAAATCTGATTAGTCTGAAAGGTGTCCCCCTTTAATTAGAAATCGACGTGTCCCAGCTTTTTATAAAAATCTTACTTTTTATATTCAAAAACGGCTCTCTTAAGTTTTCGTTGTTACACACTGTACATTTGTAAGTTCATCCACTTCCAACACCCAACAACCCATATTGTTTTGCATAATTTTAATTTCATTTAACTAGCATGACCTCCTGTTCATTTTGAGCAGTTACGATTTATGTACTATTACATTTATAAGCTTTGTCAATAATAGATATTAAAGCACGCTTTGATTTGATTGAATGACATTTTCTCAATTTTTTTGCTGTAAATTAACGAATGTATTCTATACGACACCTTCTATATACTTTTCTAAGCATCCTTTGCAAATGAAAGATTTTTTAACACAGCTCCAAAACCACTGTCATGTGAAATAGTTGTCAAAAAAAATCTGAAATTTTCAAAGCTTAGAAACTGAGAACCATCAATAAAACAAAATGTAAATTTATGTTAATCTTGTTTGAAATACTATTCAATTCAACATAGTTGATTCAGTTAACGTTACGTTTTCAACAGGTGTGAATAAGGATGTGAACTGATCGAGAAATAATGGGTTTCTTGTTCAGTGGAAATTTTGGTGAATGTTGGTATTGTTTCTCGAAGTCACATCCGGATTACCATGATCTGTGACCTTTTACAAGTGTTTTTGAAATATTAACGAATTGTTAATACACTTTTTGTTCCTTAACCACTTTCAGAAAATATTTCAAGTTTTATTTATGCGAAATCCATTGCTCTCGTCACTTTTTTCTTTGAATTATGTCTTTTTAATGTGTACGGATCGATTGACTACGAAAAAGATAAGCAGAACTTTTATCTTCTCAATTTAAACTCTATCCATTCAACAAAAAAGGCGACCCAAACGATAAATGCGTGATCAAAGCACATTTGCATCTATTGGGTAAAATAAAGAAGCCTTCTAACGCTGGCCAATCAGATTCAACTGCAATCTGCTGACGTAATTGCTAATTTGTGTTCTTTCACTCCACCTGAAATATTTTCCTATACGCAGCAGCATATTATTGGAAAAAATAAAATGAAATTGCGGTCGTTCCTTAGTGCGACTCCTAACAAGCAGCCTTGTCTGGGCGAGCATGTGTACTATGCATAATAATGTTTCGGAACACTCCGTTGCTTGGTTGTACAAAGTTTTTAACAATGACGCAACTATACATACATTCAAAATAATTCCACTTCATTATTCTTCAGTGCACCAGAAATCAAGAACGTTTTGCGAAACATAAAAACCACCTATCAGTTTATCAAAGCGAAATAACCACTTGAAATTTTTTCTATGAATTTTTATCACGTTCTATAAACGTGTTTAAAGGTCAATGATTTTTTCCGCAAAATAAGCTATCGACAGTTGTACGTTTTGAGATAGTGGAGTAACTGAGTAAAATGTTTATTGAAAGGATGATATTTGGCTAAATCATGAGCCTAAGAACATCATGAAATTTGAAAAGGAAGCTTATGAAATTTGTAAGTTATTGTGGTAAGAGTGACATTACTTTTGTTTCTTACACTGTTTCTAGGTGGGAAAAAATACCGTTCGAGAGAAGAAATTGCTTGAGGATTCCGCTCCATCAGAAACAACAATCAAATGTTAGTTTGCTGATTTCAAACTTGGTCGCAGAGACACGGATAATGCATAACGCAGTAGACGTCCAAATAAGGTAGTAACACAAGAAAACATCCACGAAAAAGATATCAAAAGAACGTATTGGCTTTATATTGCATAAGCATTTGACTAGGAGAAAGCTCTGTTCAACGTTAGTGCCGCGCGTGCTCACTGTTGACCAACACACGATTCTAAGCAGTGTTTGGCGCCCAGTCGCCATCTTGAAAGTTTCATCTGTCAATTTCACTTCAAAATAAAGTATTCTTGCATTAATTTCATTATCCCAAATTTAAATTTTTCGAGTTGACCCTTTCAAAAAATAAAAGGAGGGACACTAAGGAAATGCACTATATAACGTTATTGGAGCGTTTGAAGGCCGAACTTGCAAAGAAACAACAGCATATGACAAAAAAAACATTTGTTTCATCAAGGCAATCCACTTCGAACTTCGAATTGCTCCCACATCCACCGTATTCGCCAGATTTGTCTCCCAGCGACTACTGGCTGTTCGCAGACCTCAAAAAAATTCTCACCGGTAAAAAACTTCGCACCAATAGTGGTTATCGCAGAAACTGGACCCTATTTTAAGACAAAAGATACATCGTTCTACAAAAGTGGCTCTTGATGGAGATTACGTTGAAGAATAAAGCCAATTTTGAACAAAAAAAAAAAAACGCTTTTTCTTTCTCAAGTCCGGGATTTTTCAGCCCATGTGTCGATATTAGCGAAGAATAAAAACTCAAAGTCGTCTCCACAATTTAATGTCACCATCAGATGTTGGAACGGTATCAATTAGAACATGTTTCGAACCTATATAGGTTCATCATCAGCTAATCATTTACAAATTCTACAATAAAAGAACACCATAACAATAGTTGATACAATGCAGTATGAAATACTTACATGGAGAAGAAAATGTTTCGTTTCATAATGGAAAAGTAAAGGAGATCATAATTAAAAGAGAAATGAAAATTTCGGTTTTTTACCACTTTTAATTGTAACTAACGGTTCTGCAGTTTCGTCCTATACGGACATTTTCAAACTTATACAAGAAAAGAAAAGGAATTATCACGTGTTACTAATGAAAGAAATGATCACTATAACATATTAATAATAATGACAAAAATGTTTATGATAGAAAATGGAGAAATTTATCACATCATATTTCTGAATAATTGAACTATGGGCGGCTTGAAACCTTAATAACCACTCATTAACATCAAATAAATCAGCCGGTACATGAAAACGACTTTTAATTGAATGAGAAAGGATAATCAACTGTCAAAATTAAATCAAGAAATAAAATCGAGATGACATGGAACAACGGCTAGAGATCCACAAACACAGAACACAACAAGAGGAGAAACAACACATACGTTGTAGAGACGACTTCTACCAAAGGTTGATCCTCGATATTCATGACTACCAGAAAATTTATACAGTGTGTCAATTTTAAAACTTACAATGGGCTATATCTCACGAACGAAAGCTGATATGGAAAAATTCTTGAAACCGTTTCTAGGATAGTAAGGTGTAACTAGAGTGACATGAAAGAGAACTCACCCCCCATCAACCCCCTAGGCTCCACCCACCAAAACACAAAATTGCAAACCCGTACTCGTGTTACATCATTACACTATAAAAAATGCTATCCAATGGTATAAATAATCATTGTATAGATTCCGTTGTTTTGTGAACAATAATACAACCTATTTCCAAATTCTGCACGAACTTTCGCAAATGTTGTTCTAATAAAGGCGCGACATAATTGCCTAATTCCTTCTCGCAATTCCTCCAGTGACGCAGGTTGAGTTTTATAAACAACTGACTTGAGGTGACCCCGCAGAAAAAAGTCAGGTGGCGCCAAGTCTGGTGACCTCGGTGGCCACTCAATGGGACCTCCCCTTCCAATACATTCATGAAATATTTGAGCCGTTTCTAAATAACGCTGGTTCTGGGAGGCAAATATGAAAAGTATCTCCACATGCTCAGGTATACTGTAAACCATCATGACAACTACAGTTGAATGACTATACTCATCGTACAAATGATGAAAACTAATGACATTTGACATTTGAAAGTCTCAAACAAACCAAATATTATTGACTCTAACAGAACCCAAAAAACAGATATTTCCAACTTGTTTTACAAAAACGGCAAATAAAGTTTTTATTCAACAAAAAAAGTATCGACGGACACTTATCTTTTGAAATAATAGTCCGGGAGGTAGCGTTACAAATAAAAAAGTCATAGTAAGCCACTTTGAACCCACTTTGAACATTTACTTAATTGACATTTTTAATAAATTTGTAGTTCAACAAAAACCTCATTAAATTTTCCACTCAAGCCAATGTTTCACAATCATTGCTTCACCCTGTACAATTATTATGTATACCACTGCATAGCATTTTTTATAGTCTTTTCAATGATGTATCACAAGCAGGGGTTTGCAATTTAAACTTTTTGGGTTTTGTTGGGTGGGGCCTAGGGGGTTGATGGGGGTGAGTTCTCTCTTTCATGTCACTCTAGTTCCCCCTTACTATCCTAGAAACGGTTTCAAGCATTTTGCGATATCAGCTTTCGTTCATGAGATATTATAGCCCATTGTAAGTTTTAGAATTGACACGTATATAAAAACTATGTATAAAAGTAGAAAACAGTGTCCCGCGAGTCCGTGTGACCACCTCAATCGACGTGATCGAACAAAATCCCAAAGGTAGCATATAGAAACACGTCTTCATCGATAATTTTATCGGTTCCGCACGTGTTTGAATCGACGGTTTTCCCTATGATGTAAATTCCACGTTCACCGTTCAGTACATTTCGAAACAAACATTATTTTAAACGTGGTTGGGTTTCATCTCGACCCTATTGAACCTCAACAAACAAAGCAGGCCTTCATGGTTTGCGGCACTTTTTCCCTGAGTATTCAACGTTTCACAGAAACATATCATCAAGTAGTAATTTGATAAACCGCAAATGCAATTCACTCGGGTTTATCAAGTTTGATGAGTTGGCGTTACCATCAATCAGAAATCCGTTATGGAAGTAACAGATTGATTAAAAGAGGTGACGACGGATTATTATTATTATATATTATTATTATATTTATGATAGCTGGTGCTATCTATAATGATTCTTCAGATCAATCACAAAACTGCTAATTACTCACCTAAAAAGTTCCACTGATCTAAATCGCAGGGCAGATACTCCTGTACTTTGTAGCTCAACGCCAGCTGGTCCCTCTCTTCTTGTTGGACAGGATGGGCGAGAGCCTGGACGCTCTTGGTGTCATTGCTGATGGCTGCGATATGGAAGGGGGAGTTTCCTTTGAACCCTCTCGGGCAAGGATCAACTCCGGCCACGACAAGCCACCGAGCTACGTTCGCTTGACCTGTGGCGACGGCGAGGTGGAGAGGCGTTTGACCGCTCTTGTTTCGAATTTCGAGGAGCTCGGGAAGGGGAGAAGCTCTGATCAGGGCTAAAGCGACCTCGACGAAGCCCTCTTCGATTGCTGTGTGGAGGTGTCTGCAAAAGAAAAGAAGAGCCTGATGATTGTAGAGCTTGAGTCTCGTAGGTTAAAAAATAAAAAAAAAACAAGCAAAAAGTGTCTGATGGGATGCCTTTATGCGAACCAGTTGCTTTTCAGTAAAAAGCTGCAGTGACAGAACGAATCTCATTCGTCAGTGGATGTTGCAGATTGGCTTTACAACGGACCGCCTTAAGAAGCCTTGTTTATCGCTGATGCTTGGCGTTTGAGACTTCTGTTTATCCCATAGATAAAGTTTTCGTGAGGGGAGATGCCCATTCTTACTTTAACTAAGGTTTCTCCTTTAAGGACAGATGAGTCCAGCAATGCATTCGTGGTTCAGCCTGTCACCACTGACGGGGCTTGTGGCAGATCGAAATAGCGCTGGTGTTGAATCACGATTGCTTCATTTTTGACTTTGGTTCCAACTACAGTAGTGGTTGCTCTGTGATACTCAAATGCGAGTATTTCCTACTAAATTAACATCTACCTTATACGCTTAAATTTGTTTAAAATCTGTTTTTCCGTTAATCAGTTGTTGCCCCCATACGAACGACAACTCTCAAAAGCTGAGAAACTTGTGCAAGCTAAGGACTAACGAGGTCTTACCTTTTAACGTGTCATTCCAATCACGGTTGCAGAATCAAAAATTTCCATTTCCAGACCGATATAAACTAATTTTTTTATTCGAGATATGCGGAGAGTAACTGAAATCCAGAATGCTGAAGATAACCAAAAATAAGATATCAGGCTAATTTATTATAATACTTATTTGGGCTCAGGCAAAAAACAACACTGTAATTATGCTTCAGCCACCGTATTCACCAGATTTAGTCCCCTACGACTTTTTCCTGTTCCCGAAATTGAAGAGACCCATCATTTTGAGAAAAACGAAAAATCACCTTATTTTTTGAACGGACTTCGTATGTACTGACGGAACCACATCTATTCTTGTACTATGATAGAGATTTGTATACAAACAAACAATCCGCCGATATTTTGGCTACATGAAAAAGGATAAGAGGGAATATATATTTTTTCTTCCTCTGACGTGTTTTCTAATTTCCTGATAAATTTGACCTTGTATAATTATTTCAGACTTCCCACATGTTAAAATTGTCTAAGTGGAATAAACGTATTATTATTATTATTATTAACAACCGTGAACTTTTTCCTTCCGAAGTATCATTGTGATAATTTCTCAACTGCAGTTAAATTATGCATCAAAGATTTTGAATTTACCGCTAAAAACTGACGTGAATATCTCCAACACAGAATATAATAACAAAAACCTTATCCCTCAACATCAAAGTGCCGCCAGTTGAGTTTAAGGTATTCTGTGTCATTAGTGTCAATTGTCATATGTACTTATTTAGTTGATGTTCATATTCTCTATGTTTTAACAGTTGACATAATGACAAACCACAGGGTAGCCAACACGACTCTAAAAAGTCACCAACTCAGAACCTTGAAATCTGCGAACGAGGCGACTTCGCATTTCAAGAATGTAATGAATGTTCAAGATTTCTAAATTGTTGTCGTAATAGTTGGGAATTCCGCAAAATCGTAGCCGGTTTCCCAATAATTTCACACGGTCATTCTAGTTTTGCAGGTACGTAGTTCAGGCGGCACACACGTGTTAATGCCCTGTTTCTCCGATTATACCGAGTCGATAAAAATATCGCCAGTATCTGACCGACGGGGACTAATAATAGAAGATGCACTGTAAATATAGTCTGGCAACAGATTCTTGAGATATGTCGCTGCTATCGCTTAGGAATGGATTGTTAGGTGCTTTTTTTTGGCAATCAAGGTTGGGATTTCACTGTAAGTTTGGACAGTTACTAAAACCATACTGTTAACATTAGAAAGCTTAATTTAAGAGCCCAGAAATGAGTAATTGTCCCAGGACAATTCAAGAGATGATATTTCAAGAATTCTCAACCTAATTTTGAATACCTTTACATTACGAATTATTATTAAGAGTATTGATATTCATAAACTATAGTAACGTACACTTAAGCTTATAAACTCCAGATTTCACTATCCTGTCAACTTTATGGAACTGAATCTTTCTTTTTGTTCAGTTTAAATAATATACAGAGTGGTCCAACGAAAAGTATGCACCTTGCTTTTCTCCTTTTTTTTGTAAGTTAACGCAAAAATAGGTCAATTTTGCTTTTGAGGGGGACACATTTTAGATGTATTTTTCTACCTGTGCCTTCAATCCCCTAGCGAGGGTGAGTAACATCCCTAAAATTTTAAATGGAAAGTGGGGTAGAGTGATATGTCATTTGAAAGGGCACAAAATTATCTTTCCAATGATACCTAATTTGTTGTATTTCAAACATGTAGGTATTTTGAAGAAAAACAACTACAACCCAGTACTTTGAAATGTGTAATTGACTTAGTAGAATCCTACTTCAGCAAGTGCTGAAAATGTGACCAATTTGCTTCCATACAATAATACAGATTTTGTTCAAATCTATTCCTAACATTCTGTAGCATATCAGGTGTTATACTTCTGCACTCTGCTGTAATTCGT
>WOGP01004897.1:0-13596 GCA_015342065.1 Leptinotarsa undecemlineata
GTCAGTGGTGCTATAATAGCCGGAATGATTTTTTTCAATGTTATCATTGAGATTTCAACAGATATCATCCTTAGTAAAGCTACACACAAGCTAGAAGGCTTGTATCCGACCATTCAATTGTCTTTATTGTCCGAACTGAATTGAGTCACATACTCTGAATCGTGGGGGTCCCTGAGGATCTGAATTTTCACATTGACGTCACATCGACCAAAAACCAGTCTATGTATATACGTCGCCAAAGTTTTCACACCTAAAAACAATAACACGCTCCACAATTCGTTGTACGATGACCGCAAGGTGTGTAAATGGGGCGTGGGGGTTAGGCAGAGCGACGTTGTAGAACTTTGAGGAACGTCGCGACGGCGTTTAGTGGCATTTCGCGGCTCGTACCGTGAATACGATGCGTTCAACCCATTCCGGTATTATCACGATGCAGTGTTCTGTTCGTGGTTAGTAAAATGGGATCCCCCAGTAGTTACTCTTCGTATAACTGTCTAACGAGTTGGGATAGCTACGACAAAATACCGAGGTAAATATATGTTCTATAAAAATAACAGATATTTTCGGTTATTCGTTGTTTTGATGGTCAATAACAGGGGTCAATCGCTTATAAAACACTTGATGTGATCGAAGTATGGTGCATCAGGGTGAGAAGCAGTGTTTCGGTACATGAATTATTGATTGCTTATTACCTGAAGTGGTGAACTTTTGAAAAAACAATCAATATTACGAAAACAATTTCAAATGTGTAAAAATATTCACACAATTTTGTCAGCTGAAATCTAGATTTCAAATATTCACAATAATTTTTGGTTTGTCGAATTTCGCTAATATTTTCCACTAAAATACAATACAACGTATTACTTGGTCGAATCAACTTTATGATAAATATTCGGTATCATTTTTGATTCATCTGAATATACAGGTGAAACAATTTTTCAATCACCTCAATACCGTCATCGTATAAAAATTAAAAATTGATCAGAGATCAACTTTTGTTTTGAAAAGTTTTCACCAAATTCGTCATCATTGTGCTATTAACCCTTTCATTCCCAGCAATTTTAAATTTGAAAGGTTCAACAGATAAACTATAGTATTGAAATATTATGTTCAAGGGTAATAGAAAATTGATTGAGTGTTGCGGAAAGTTTGAGGAAAAATATTTTTTTTATTACCTGAATTGTTATTGAATAAAAAGATTGAAATGAGATCTCTTTTGTTTCATGGAAAAACATAAACGATATTCAAAACATTGTTCACCATACATTTGTTGTGATTGACGTACTACACGTTAGAGCAAAAGAATCGTTTTTAACCATGAATGATTGATTTTAAATTACATGGGTGTGTATGTATTCCTCTGAATGTCGGACAAATATCAATATCACAATAGTATTTTCCACATTGAGTTGAACATTAATAACTTACATTTTGAATCTTCACAACAATTTCTGCTTTGTCAAATTTCACTTAAGTATCGATTATTTTTCTCGTCAAATTTCAGAGTACGTGTACTTGAAAGATACGGGTCATATCACAGTGTATTATAATATATCTGAATATATTGCATGCTATAAGTACTATATCCCAGATTGAATTTGTGACACTTAAGTCTTCAAAAAATTGAATATTGCTGAGATCCGTCAATTTTCATTACATGAGGAAACTCCAACAATGAACACATCGTCATCATGCAATCAACTTTTTCATTCTCAACAACAATTCCAGAATTTTCAGCAGGTAAACCATACTTGTGATCAATAATTTCAAAGAAATTTTAATTGCAAACATATCTGTGAAATGCTATTGGGAATCGACTGAGTGAGGTGTAAAACTAGATCGAAGATAAATAGTTATCACAAATTATTTTTCCATTATTTGAAATCTAATTATACGAAATGTTGAAAATGTTATCCATTTCTACTCATCGGACATCTAAAGAGTTGATATAGCTACAACGTGTTTTTGTTATTTTCATCGACCATTTTACAGACAATTTCCCAGAAAACATTGTTTGAGATTGAAGTAAATCACAATAGAGTTCAAAGCATTATATCGAAAATGATTTATTGATTGATAATCACGTGATGTTAATCGCTGGTAATAGCTATTGTTATATTTTATGGAACTTTGGAAAAATAATATTACCATAACAATTTTCATATGCACTCTGATTCCATTGTCTTTTCATTTTGCTATCAATTCTCTCATTTCCGGCAACACCTATTCGAAATTCTCGAACAGAACTTTTATATTTGAACACACCATTTTGAAAAAAATTCAAACTCAAATATACCTGGAACAAGAAAATTTTAGAAGTATCGATTTGTTCAATTCCTCAATGTACTCAAAGGACACATATTAAGTCGAATGCATCACAAGATAAATATACATTGTTTGATATTATAGCCCTTATAAAACAAAAACAATTCAATAACAATTCAATGGTGAACTTATCTGTGAAATGAAATTGAGATTGCTCTGAAAAATCCAAAAACTAATACTTGAGTGACTTTTTTATCCTCGTTTCCTAGAATGTTATTGTATAAATGATTCAAAATGTGATCAAAACAATGTGAAAATTTCTTCAAACTTAATATTCATAGAGTTACTTTATAATAAATACTAACTACAATGGACTCATTCAGGCTAATTTAGTTTTTCATTGAAAATTATATTTTATAAAAGTAAATCTTCTCCCAAATATTCCACAAAATTTTCCGGTTTTTATGTCAATTAACAACTGAACAAGGGCAATTGAGAATGTGATATCGCCCTCAGTACATCCTGACATCACACTAAGCAATGAGCTTCGAGCGGTGGCAACCGGGCCAGTAGTTGGTGATTATGAATCGCTGCCATCGTCGTTCAATCACTTTGATATGATTGAAGTATTTCATGATAACGATCGTCTCAGCATGGGGTGTTCCTTGTTAAATGATCCTGGATTACTGAGTTGACCAAAAAATAAATTGGCAATCCACATAATGTTGTTGTTACTATCAAATATTCATTAAATGTTTGTTTCAAAAGACAAGTATATACAGGGTATAATATAAGTACGTTAAAATATTCAAGGGACGTATTCCTAAGATAGTTTTAAGAAAAAAATCTATATAAATTCGTGTCCGGAAATGCTTTGTTTCGAATATACAGGGTGTTAAAATAGATTTTTTTGTTCCTTTTTTAAAAATTATTTTGCATAAAAGTTATTTGCACGAAATTTGTACCCGAGATTTTTTTGACTTGCGAAATCATAATTTCGTAATAATTTTCATGAAACATCTAGAGGGAACTCGGTACGCTGTCAGTATTTATTTCAAATTGCACTAAATTGTTTGACAGTGAACTTTTGGTACTTTTCAAGAAAACATCAATTTTTCACTCTTTTTCCAAGTGAAAAAGGTACACTTTTTAAATAATGGAGGTGAACGTTTTCGAAATATTTACAATTTTCTATATCGTCGCACCTTCGTCAGCTTCTAGGGCGCTAAGTGAAGTTGCTGCAAGTTAAGTACATTACAAAAACTAACTATGTAGTGAATTTCCATAAAATGTTTATCGAAAATTCATTCGTTTTCGAGATACAAATTACTAAAATTGCAAAAAAGTTTTGGCAAAATCTAACCATATTTTGAAACAATTAATTTTTTTTCTATTGTTCAATTGCTAACTGTTGCTTGTATTTAAGTTCATTGTAATGTCATTTTGGAGTTTTATTCCTAATATACTTTTTATTTTCAGCTTTCATTTCAATTATATCGATTCTGTCAAGGATTTTGAATCATTTTATATCATATTAGACAATCGAAGTCCGAACTAATGAAATTCATATTTTGATATATTCAATATTTTCTTCGAAATATACAATACTTATTGATTTGTGTGTCATATGCAATATTGACAATAATAGAAGATATTTTAGCTATTTTCTAAGGAATCTTTCATATCATGATATATCAGGTTGAGAATGAAATATATTGTGAATAAAATGTGTGTGTGAAGGAATAGTTTTCAGTACATTTTGATGAAAAAACCAATGGTGTCACATACTCACTGCAAAGATTTTTCAAATAGAGAAAGGGATCTTGTGACCTTCCGCTAGAATGAATTTCATTTCTCTATGCAAATTTTTACTATTTTAAATTGAGATAATCGATTTCGAGGTCGTGTATGAATCGTAGACTAGAAAAAGTGATGGTTTGTAATTTTGATACCAAACAGGGAATGGAGACAAAGTTTATTATCACAAGTAACACAAAGTTTGTAAAGAATAAGAGAAATAAATTGCTTAAGGGAATGAATCGTATCCAGAATGAAATTGAACCAAAGTATTAAAAAAAAAGCAATTCTGTTTTCAATCCGCCTAATAATTGTTTTGTGATCGACTATATAAATGAGAATCCATACCTCGTTACCCTAGTATTGTATCAGATTGATAGCTGTAACTGTTAAAACTGAGAATTCGCTTCATTTCATTTCGTTTATATTCACAAAATTGTTACCAAAAATCAGAATTAATTTGAATATTCACTTGTTTTCCAACAAGTGAAAATGATGAAAATGACTAAACATATATGTTTGAATACCATATGGAATGAAGAAGTCAAGTATGGCATTCCTTGGTGGGAAGGTTTTTCTCAACGTGGGCGATATTGAGTCATATCGAAGATTTCAGGCATGAGGTAACGTATCACGTACATCCTGGTTGCTCCGTACTGTGTGGTAATTTTTCACATTTTCTATCATAAAACAGTATAAATTCAATAACGGCTCGGGTAATAAATTTCAAAATATCACTTTGTTTGTGACAATAAGAGGTAATGTATATAAAATAGTTGGAAAATATGAAAATTTATGACTGCATAACCAATGAACATGAAAAGTACCCATCCAAAAATGATGAATGAGTTTTGACGTAGAACAGAAATTAAATATCTTTATGAATATGAATCTTAAACGACTGAATTAGCCAGTGTATGAGTGAATCAGTTTCTTATGAATATGAAATATTCACCTATGGGTGATTGAAAAATTTGTTTCATACCGAAAAATTTGAGCTTTTTATATCTTATTAATAAAAAAGATCCAAAGAAAGATATGGAAACCTCATTATGAAATATCCTGAGATTTTGAAATATGTATCGAAACCTGAAAATCAAAACAAATGTTCAACATCAAATTTGCCTTTTAAAAAACTCAAGATTACTGTCAAATCATTTAAAAATATCATGATGATAATTAAAAAATTTAACACGCGGAAACGTTAGGGTAATTGGTATGAAAATTCGAAAAATTTTGGATGTCTCCACCTACTGAGAACTGAGAAGTATCATCTGTGTATCTGTCCATTTGAAATCTGCATTTCCGTTATCCAGCTGTCGCCCGCTTTCGACCGACAATCCCCAAAATTTTCAACTTGTCAGATCTAACTAATAATGAGGTCTCATCGTTCAACGTGCGTTTCTAAAAAGACTCGACAGATAAATCAAGATTTCTTCAATACTGTAGAATATAAGAGAAAAACTCACGGAAACCAATCTTCTGATCGAAAGACTATACTCACTAGGGTGGTCCCAGGAGTACAAGGCCTGATCTAGAGATGACAGTAGTTGTTTGAAAAATATCACTTTATCAGAAAGTATACAATCTATAAAGCATATGTTTTATGTTTGAGGACGCTGCATTGTTGAGTATTAGATTAGCAGCCACCATTAGCGAACGTTTTCAGTGAATTTGTGAAAATGGAGAAGTTTGGTCATCGTTACGGGGTACAATACATCTATTTAAAATGCCTCAGTCCAACCAATATGAAAGCTGAATTGGATTTCACTCTAGGTTAGTCTGCTCCTTAGTTTACAACAGTAAAATTTTGGGTAGAAAAGCTTGAACGAGGCCGTACGGCTGCCGAGACGAGCAGGACAGTGGTTGACCAAATGAGGTGACGACTCCAGAAACGGGGGTACTGTATGATTGTCGACGGAAAGTGCTGAACTAGGAGACTTAGAAGACATTTCAAAAAGTACAGCACATGGTATATTATCTAAAAAATTGGACATGAGAAAGTTGTGCGTAAGATGAATGGAACACGAGTTCATCACTTTACACCCGAGACAAAAGAACAAACAAAACAGTGGACCAAAGGGAATAATCTACTTCAAAGAAGGCAAAGAATTTTTTATCTGTAGGCAAGGTCATGGCATTGGGTTTTTTGAATGCGCGTGATATAATTTTTAGTGACTATTTTAAAGAAAGTGAAACTGTCAACGGCGGGTATTATGTGAAATTATTGCATCGTATAAGTGAAGAAATCAAGTTGTAACGCTCTTTATGCGTTCGGGTCACTTTGACACCGAATTCACGGGTTGCCTTGGGTGCCAGCTTTCGGCATGGGGCACGGGTTCCGGGCAGCGTCAGTAATACACCAGAGGCCACTATGGTATTGACTAAATCAACTATAGCCAGTATGGCAGGCTTTTATTGACGTTCTGCCTTAGAATCCTGGGTACGTGCTGCTTTTAGTTAGAAGTGAACTGAAACGAATAAATCAAACGTTATCAAATTTTAACACATCAATATGGGTTATACAGGCATAAAAAAATCAATCTTTTTTTTATTTTTACAAACGGAAGAGGGCATTTATTATGCCAAGCATCGATAGACGGTTAAAAGACTACGGCAAATATGGCGCAAGCACAAGTGTTGAGCTCATTCAGAGCTCCTATATTAGATTTCGTGATTGTCAGTTCCAAACCAAATAGTAACTAGCCATATATGGCGGTATCAACTTGAGAAGTGTTTGGCACACGGCCCATGAGGAATAAAGTCAGTATATCAATATAAAGGGTGTTCAGCACACGGCCTTCTTCAGAATGAAATAATCGACATATGAATACAATTGTCCACTCGGTATATCATATCAAGGGTATTCTTCATAGGTACGACCTTTAATAAAAACGGATAATTATTTATCGAAATATCAAACAAACTGAGAACCACTACTTTATATCTCACCCTTTTTTTCTGTTATCCACTTACTTTTTTCGTCTGCCGGTTTGCCTTTATTTACTGGAACTCGAACTCGAATGGAGCTGGAACTGTATCTAAACTGAAATTGAGACTCATACTAAAGCCAACTGAACTGCTTTGGTTGGAGCCCAGCTTCCTTCAACATTTTAACTGATTTTTGTCGAAGAAGGACGAATGGGTTAATGACTGAGGGGAAGTTGGCGACATGAAGTCCTCAGACATCAGTACCGCCCTTCACGGGGTACCCCTACCTGACTGGGGTGGGATGGACAAAAAATCCGTTCATCCGTTAACGGAGGATATGAGGGCCTCATTCGACAGACTGTCGAGGTCTTCTATACCGGGAGGGGTCGTCTAAAGCATAATCTATAGCTTCCCTAACTGACGGATTTTCGTGAGTTTCCGCGCCATCAAAAACTCCCTGATTCCTCGACTGAATGGACTGCTGAATGGAAGGCAGCTGCAAATCTCTGCGAATGTCTTCATTCCGCACGAACCACGGAGCATTCACAATCATCCATATCAACTTATTTCTCCAGGATGGAGATGATATACGGAACCGCTTGTTCCTAGATGCCTGAAGCATACATGATGATAGGATTGAACATCGTATTGTAAATGGTAATTTTGTTCTTTAGACTCATTTTTTATTTTTCATTGTTCAGAAGGTACACACTAACTATGCGATCCTCGATCTTTGATTCAATGCACATATTGTGCGGGTTTCGAGTGAGCCTACGGTCTTTTAGAAGACCGAGGTATTTCACTCGCGCTTGCCAGTCTTCCAGAGATTCTCACTTTTCCGGCCGGAGAAGATAGCAATATTCTCATGGTTATCGCCTGACTGCCTTGGTGATTTGTCATCTTCATTTTCTTAAGGTTGGAGATTTTAACCTTACCCTTTCAACTGTCTTTCGTCAGGAGGAACAGTGGTTCATAACTGAAGGTGTTTTTTGGTGATGACATAAAGATCAATGACCTCAATGCCGCTCTGGCCTTGTGTACCCCTTCCTGACCGCCTTGGTAGATATTGTCGACATTATTTGAGTTCTACGCGGGGTGCGGTGATGGGCGAGTTGCGCCCTTCATCGATGGTACGGTGTATTGAGAAATAAAGTATGATTTTCAAATCTCATTGGCGCCCTGGAATAGTACAATTTCTATCGCTATAGAGTGGCAAATCGCATTTGCGACCTGGGATTTCCATCGTGATAGAGTGGGACATTCTGTCGGGATCAAATGAGTAATGGAGCAATACTATAAATACAAAATAAAAAAAAGTTTCTACCTGACGTACCACAGGGGAAATTAGTAACTCCGTTACAAAGCGAAAACGGCCTCATTTGTCTAAGAAAAAAGTATTGTTCCATCAAGATAATGCACCACCAGCTCACAAATCCGTTATCGCAATGACCAAAATTAACGAATCGAAGTTTGAATTGCTACACCCTATTCGCCAGATTTAGCCCTCTCGGATTATTTTCTGTTCCTTAACTTGAAAAAATGGTTTAGTGGTCATAGATTTTTCAACGATGATTAAGTGATGTTCACTTACTTGCACTGACGAGTGGCTAAGGAGCCCGAAACTGATCTTGGAGTGTGCCCGTTCTGAAATTGAAGGTCGACTGTTTCAGTTGTACCTATTGTCAATTGCATAAGCAGGAAATTTATTGTGAAGATTCTTGCACTGACGCCTGTCGGATATAATCCAACGCCGTTCGTGGTATTAGCCAGTGGAGTAGTTGTTTTCTGATAGGCATCAGTCCATTCAACCTACCGTGTAGGTATATGCGAGACTGGTTTGAATATTCAAAGTTCATTTCTTTAGAACAACTTTTCTCATCCATCCAAAAAGAAAACATTTGTCTCAATCATCAGAACTGCAATACTCTTCTTGATATGTGTTCAACCATATAGTTGGCGTCTTGAGAAGATGAGGAAAACTAATATAAGTGATTGATGACTTGCTTACTTTATGGTATTTCATGACCACTTAAATGAAATGAATAAAAATACTTTTGTCTAAATACTACTGGATTTTTTTTTATTTTACGACCGGTTTAGGGTATGATCCCATTAACAAATATGAAACTGAAATCTGAATTTAGAACCTCTATTTTATAGAATTCTCAGATATGCTGCAAGGCCAGATATTTAAGAGACAGGATACCAACTTAAAATACCATACTGAAAATTCTAGGGGTTGTGGAACTCATAAATTCAAGAGAGTAGACCTACATAAATCTAGTTGCTCGTTTAGGGGTTTTATGTTTATGGTTTTCAATTGATTTGTTAATTTCCATGGCCTCCAACAGATTAATTTTTCTCCCTTTATTACATATATGTAGGATTTTGAGGTTATCTTCATTTATCTTGTGGTTTGATTCTCGAAGATGTTCGTACATTGCCGATTTTTTGTCCAAACAGACGTGTTCACGCAGTTTTATTTCAAAATTTGTACCGGTTTGGCCTATATTTACTGCAAGTCAGGTATATATAGAATAAAGTGTGGCGAATGCCACACTTAGTTTGGACATATCCGCATAACGCTTTGAATCAGTACATCACACTACTCGCACTCAGTCTCATAGATCTAGACAATCTCAGTTCTTGAATATTTCAGTGGTAGACCTATGATTTGATATAGCTCCAGTTGTATTTTAAGTCTAGAGAGTTGGACTGAAAATAGATTTTCCCATTTTGATTTATTGAGAAATTGTGTGTGATACATTTAGGAAAATACTTGTGTTTTTGGGAAAAAACATTTTCAACCTTCTACTTCTTCATCTTGATATAAAAAAATGTAGATATCTACCTTCGATTTAAAGAAATAACTGAGAAAAGATCTATAGAAAGTGATACAGAGCAACATAGAGACATATCTGATAATGAAACTGTCGAACAGCCACAGAGGATTTGAATTACATCATTTATTGATAAGGATGGTGGAACAGTTCAGAAGAAAAATACGTTGATACACTTCGTTCTACATACAGCAAGGAGGTTTTTACATCTGATCAATATAGCTGGAAGTCAAAGCTGAATAACTTATGTGTTCCACAAAAAAATACAATATTTTTGAAAGAATGTTGTTGAAATAACTTGCCACTGTGCTCACTGAAAAAATGTTTAGTTCAAGTAAAAAATTTGACAAGAGTGGTATGAGAAAGGAGGCAGAAGATAGGAAACGTGAATTTAAAACCCAGTTGCAGATATAACCCAAAACGAAAATGTAATAGTTTATTGATGTTTTTTCCTAATGGAAAGAAAATCTGAATATTGTCAAAAATATGTAAAATTCATATGTCCATCTAGAGCTCATATGCTCTATCTCGATGATTCAGATAGCATTTGATTTCAATAAAATCAAACACTTTCATGTTCAAAATGCATTTTCCCGTTATTTTGTGTGTGAATATTTTCTGTATAACCTTCAGTTTCCACGATGTTGAATATTTTGTATTTTTATTTCAAATTGAAGAATAAACAATGACTCATATATGATAATAATTCCTTGACCGAATATACATAAAACATTCAATACTCATATATTATTCCTGAGTTACTGATATAATATACTGAGTAGCAATGCCTAGTGGAAGGTTGAGAAATATTCAAAGTGGAAACCATGCATATTTTCATACTAACTTATGTAACTGGATGTTCGTTCTGGAAAATTTGGTTGTTGCAATGTTTTTTTAATGTGTCTAATATGTCTAATGGTTTATGAAATAATAATACTAACACGAAGTAACTACTTTTCAAGCCCTGAAGAAAAATTTAATTGAATTCGAAACGTCGGAAAAATGTATTCTGTTATTTGAGCAACCTTTATTCAGAAAAATCATATATACCTACGACAAGTCCACCGTCATTCATCTGATTGAATAAAGAAATACCACAAATTGCTTATAAATACACAAATGTCATTTTCCCATCTCAATAACTCATGTTAGAGCTCCTCATTCCACATATTATCTGATGTGTCAAGCGAAATCTAACAAGCTTATCACTTTAGAACTGACAGCTTTTCATGTGTGAGTGGTTTTTAGCCAGGATGACAAGAGCAGTCATTTCAGAAGATTTTCATAAGTGTTTATTCTGGTTTTTTTTGTATATTAGAAGTACGAAAAAATTATGAATTTTCATAGCAACATTCTTAAACTCCCCCAAATTGCATATTTTCTACGAATTTGCATGATTTGCTACGCTAATGCATATCTCTTGAATGCTCAATCTGAAATCCTAAAAACATCATTCAAAGTAAAATAGCCTTTTGTCAGCAACTTTCCATTCACACCAATTATTTCAGAAGATAGATAATATTTTTGGAAAAATCTACGTGCAGTATTGCCATCATTTGTTGTCCCGCTACCACCACTTTTCACTTTGTCAACGAACCACTCAAACTTATCACTATACTTCCAGCAAGGACTCTGAAATAGGGGGATTTAGCAACACTTTTCCTCTGCAAGGGGGGAAGTGAATATTCAACACCCATCGCAGAGCTCACTTTGTAAATTGGCGGATGACTGATAACGTCTCAAATCTGGTGAAGGAATAATTGGTTTTTCTCCAAAAAATTTTACGAAGTAATTGAATACAATAATACCTTCTGAATAATAGAGATTTCATTTATCCTTTCTTACATGTCGGAATTATCCTTCTCAGAAACAATTACGATAGTAGATCTATCTCAATTTCATTGAAAAAATACAAAATTACTAGGAACTATTCGAACACTCTGCAAAGTTGAAAAAATACTCAGTTCTCAATTATCCCTGGTAAACACGAGTTCTCATGGAGGATTTTGAATAATTGAGTTTCGGTATCGACAGCAAAATGAAATAGTAATATGAACAATGAGAAATAAAACTCTCTATATTTTTATACCAGTTGCGTCCTATATGGGCATTTTGAAAATAAAACAGAACAGTTTGGAAATGTCCATATAATGCGAAACTGAAGTAACATTAGTTACAAATTAAAGTCGTAAAAATCTCAGAAAGTTTTATTCTCATTTTTCATGGTAATTTCCTACCACGTGTAATAATAATACATTGCTTTGTACTTTCAATACAAAATTACAGCATTTCCTGCTGATAATGATAACATATATTACCAACGTGACTTTGACTAGCTGTTATGAAGCGGTTTCCAGAAACTCATTCATCGATTGGTTCTCGACTGAGAGAGAAGGGGTGAGTCATGATTCGAAGGAAAGAAAAGAGTGCCGTGAAGTGAAGTGAATGTGAAGACAAAAGTAAATCACAGCAAATGCTCAAAATGCTGGTCTTTTTCAAGATGACACAACTGTGCAATTCTTCGAATATTATTCATTGCACGATTAATTTCCCTCCTTCTCAATCTTCCGAAATCTCTAACAATGCTGTGTTGTCTTCAATATTTTGATATTTCCTCTGACCATAAATTCTATTTTACAGTGAACCCCATAAACTTTTCAGTCACGTAATTAGATACTCGTTTGTTAGTGTGCGGTGGAGCACTATCATGTTGGAATCCGATGTTGTTATAATTAGCCAAAGGTAGATCATCCAAATAGTCTTCGAAAATCAACATTGAAAACTGGTGATAGGAGGTTTCTCCATTCAGAATTCTATCGAATAAATAAGAAACCAAAATTCTATCTTTGTAAATTCCTGATATCACGGTGATACTAAATCGCACTTGACATCGCGGAACTGCCTGGAGTTGTTTATGCTCCAAATGTGTTCGTTATTTCGGTTGAATATCCCATAATTCGTGAAAGTGCTTTTATCTGTCCAAATTATATTGTCCACAAAAATAGAAAAATCAGGTCTTCTTATTAACCAACTACCAACTTCTAATCGTCTTTTGGGATCACCTGGATGCAATTTTTGGAATATGTGTATTTTGTAACATTTCAAACCGTTTTTTTAGATGTCTCCAAACACTTGTATGACAAATATTCATTTCGGGGAAAATTGGACGCGTAGATTTCCTAGAGTTCATGCGTATCTGCAAATTATCAATTTTCAATGAAAAAGACAGAATGTCACACTTACCTCATAAATACCTCATTCATCAAATTTTCTTTAGTTTCCTGGTCCATTCTGTTTCTGTAATTTTCCTCGGATTTTCAAATGAATCAAACTCTATGAGATTTTGATCCAATAAATTGAACATAGTTCGATGTGGTTATCGTCTTTTGGGATACAAGTTTAAATACATTTTCGATGACCTAACACTATTTCTATCGTATTTGTAATAAATTTATATCATAATTTTTTCTTCATTCGTGAAAGACAGTTTTTGCCAAAAGTTCAGTGACTTGTGCAATAACAAAATGTTATTGAGTGTTACAAATTGAAAGTCAAATTTACAAACATTGAAGTCAAAGCCTATTATGATAAGAATTTTTTTTCAATATCTCCAATTTCTTGAAAGAGAATCATAACTCATGATACATCATTGAAAAGGTAAAATCTGGTTATATTCAAAACATAATGAATCCAATGTAGCGCCCATAAGAAAACATAAAGTTGATGATGGTGACCGGAAGACGAAACGTCGGATAGTAAATCT
>WOGP01004898.1:0-13596 GCA_015342065.1 Leptinotarsa undecemlineata
TCAATAACTTTCCCCTATACATATTTTTTATGTAACATCTGATTTCTTCATAAAGTGTTTTCGCGATTTTCAATATGGCGCTGCCATTCCATAGGGCTCTTAATGGACTGACACCTGTCAGAAAACAATTACTCCCTTGGCTTATACCACGAAGAGCGTTGAATTATATCCGTGCAGTGAAGAATTTTTCACTGAAGTGATTTTCAATTATTGGAACATACTATATACTTGCAGACCGGTTTCGAGCTGTTTGGCCACTCGTTAGGGCAAGGTAGTGTCTAACATCAACATAAAGTCGATGATTTCCCATGATTGAGAATCGAATTTTTTCAAAGTAGCATTCCTTGACCTAGGCTAAAGCGAACGACCAACAACATACTTGTCATCGCCCCATCTGCCTGTGAACGAGGTAGTTAACCGAATATCTGGATTTGACAAAATTCCTAGTGTAAGGAAAAAAACTGTACATGAAAGTGGGCATACTTGAAAGTCGAGCCGCGTTGAAATTAACCAAGTCTCAGGCACTTTGCTGTTTGGATCGGATCTTTCCTGCACTGATAAGAGGTAATATCTCGAAACTGGTCTGTAGGTAATCTACTTGAATGATTCCAACATGGCTCTGCTGTTGGATGAATGAGAAACATATGCAAGATTTACCTCTGTGGGGTATCTTGCATAAATTCATGTCAGATATAATTCAATATCCAGCATGGTATTAGCCGAGAAGATAGTTATTTTCCGGTAGACATTTACCAGAACCTACTGTGTAGGTAGTTGGGTGAGATATTTGTAAATTTTATTTCAGTCAAGAAGTGTTTCTTGATATCACTCGACACTCTCGACACTCACTCTGAACTCGATGATAACTTTGAATTTATATGAATATTGTGGCATAGATATTGGGAGAGAATTGAATTGAATTATTTGAATACTATATTGTCATATATTAATAATGAAACATAGTTGTTAGTTTCCAGTCCTGTATATTAAGATGTTTTTGAACACGAATGTTTTTTCATGTAGACTTGCCCTAAAAACGAAGTCGAGTACTGACCGTTGTGGGATATACAATAAAGTGGTACCATATAGGAAATAGCATTTTTATTTGCACAATAACACGAGGATGGGATTGGCTACCCTTGGAAGAGGAAAGGGCCCAAAACTGAATCCTATGGTGATTTTTCGCCTCGATAGCAACATAATGAATTCTCCAATTGAAAAAACTACAAAGCCACTGATGAAAAATGCTTCTCATTCATTAAAATAATTTGATTGGCGTAGTCGAATGCACTACTGAGATAATGAAAAGCCTAACAGGACAGTCGGCCCATCATCTTTTCATAATATTTGAGTATGATTTGGGTGGACATTCTATTTTCTGCAAAATGATATAATTGTTAAAAAAGTTAATTTTGAATGGTTAGAGACCCAGAAAACTATAAAGAATAAAAAATATTGTTTTATTGTTTTTCGAAGAATACCATATTCGTAAAAAATTAATTCATTTCATGTGATATTAATTTGGATTGAAGTCAGCATTCCCAGAAAAACTTATCTTTTTTCTGAACTTTCAATGACTGTATTATTGAATTTTTCATTTGGTTTCGTAAAGTCCTGGATTAGGACCTTCAGCAGTGCTATGATTCTCACAGGAGAACCCTTTTTTTAATAGACAAGACATATGGTTGCTTTGGGATAAATGATCGAGAAATGAAATTTTTGGAAACGACTGTATTTCTCTTCATCTGTTACTAGGATCGATCACTCATCAATCGCACGGAATCAATCGCAATCGAACGAAAAGAGATATCGAACTGAAATTTTCTTCACATTTGAAGTTTGTAAACAAAGGATCAAATTTTATCCTACTAAAATTGGGGAAGTGGTTTTACCAGCGATTTTCCATCAAAAAAACGACGGCAAGAAAATTTTAGATTTCTCAAAAGAGGCTCCCATATTCTTTTTTCTATATTCGGGAAACAGGAAGACATATAGAATACTTCATAACAGTTTTGGCGTGATTGCTATTGTTCAGGAAATACTGTTTAGAAATGAAAAAATCACTTTTTTTTCATTTTCCAAAACTTAAAATATATTTGAAGTTTTACCACTGATTTTGTACTCCCCATTCCGGTGTTTCAGAAAGCTCTGATATTTTTCTAGGAAAATGCTTTACGAGAAGAGATAATTACACTTTTACAAAATTATCAACATTTACTGTGAATGACAGATTATTGATTCTATTTTCGTTATCCGCTTGTTTCTGCTCTCTATGTCTAGCAGTTTTCGATTTTTGGGGTAGATAGATTTACTACGACCTTTGCGGACTCGCAACTTTTTAATTTGACGAAACAGATCAAAGTAGTTTTCGTTATGACTTGGGTTCCGTCTTATATTATTTCATATTTCTCATGTACTTACTATACTTGTAAAGATTGTCTAAAAATATACTTTTGGAAGATTGTGTCAAAATACCGATTTTTCAAATCTTCATCAATGACTACAGAACTATCAGAATAAGAATAAAAAATTAATATTACCGTTTCATAGGAATTATCATATCCGAAACAAATACTTTCTCCAGAACTAAAACACTCTTCTCGACGCGCGTTACATCAACCAAGTTGGCGTCATCAAGAGATGAGGTAAACTAATTCCTACTCACAAACTGGTCCCTATTTATATTCAATTGACACACATCAACGTTTTCGACTAGAAATACGCGGGAATTTTTCTCGTGAAAGTTTCCGCTAATTTCAACGAAGCGATTCAAGTAAATGTCAACAATGTTCTGTTTGGAATTGGACCTTTGCCACCGTTTATAGTTCTCATGCCATACTTTTCTATTTCTGGACTTTTGAAAGCATCCAAAAATCTGATGTTATGTACCGATCTCAACGATTTCAAGTCGTTTTACTTCATTCCACGGACGTTCTCCAATACTTGTTCAACGACTTTAACTTTTTCTGCTCTCCGAAATTACATATGTTCTGTGTGTTCTTTAAAACGAGTTCTAATAGCTCGCCTAATCAGCTCTTCAGTGTTAGCCAACATTTATTGAAGAGAGCAGTAAGTTCTGAAGGGTATTTTCAGGTAAACTGCTATTTAATCCATCAATGAAACGAAAAGACAATTGACTCATCTACTGTATTTGGAGTATATATTTCACTTTCAGCTATGTCCTTGATAACAATTTTCTTAACATCGCCGTTTTTTATCAAGGGGAACTTAACAAGCCTATAGACAAAAAAGTTCAGTACTGCCATTTTATGTTGTGAACAGTGGTGTGACCTATCAGGAGTATATCTATCTGTATATTGTATCATATAACTAAAGAAAATCTCTTCATATCACAATTTGGAAGTATATACTCTGAACAAAAAATGAAAAAAATACAATTAGTAGAAACTCTGGTGAAATCATCAAGTAACATCCCATCCAACATGGGTGAATCTCACTTTCACCACATCTCTGTCATTAAATGATCTAAAACTATGCGAGTCAGTCGGCAGGACTACGTCTTCGCAGTCACCGCCTGTGCCACTAAAGACGTCTGCCGCAGTAGCAAACGAAATGTTCCTACTACAAGTGTTTTCGGCTAGTTGGTCCGAGGATTCGCGACTCTGGCAGTGAAAATTCACTTATTCATATGCATTTTATATGCAACTACTCTGAAGTAAGCCCTAGTTCCATCTCGTGAACCAATCTTCACGCGTAGAAGACGAAGGTTTCGTATAAGCACTGAAGTCTCGATGGAGTTGAACACCAGAGAGCACTGCTGTTTCGATTAGAATTGTCTTGCACTGACGTGCACAACGTGACTGTGGGTGATCACTTTATTGATTTCAGCGAGGTCTTACTACTATACAAAAAAAATCATCTGCAATAATCTTCTCTGTGGGGAAACTTGTACGAAGGTCGAATATCCGTCGTTGCATTAGCCAGGAAAGTAGTTGCTTTCAGCAGACATCTGGCTGATCTTACTGTGTAGAAACTTCGGCGTCGGTAAAGGTGAACGCTTCGTATTTGAAGTATTGATTTTTCCAGCATGTCATTCTTGGTTAAAAAAATGAAAGTACTTAGAAATACGTAAGTGTGATATTCAAATTTTCATACTGTCACCTGTCGTAATAGATAGTGGTTATTGCTTCAATCCCAATCGGAACAAATTCATGACATCAATAATTGCACATTGCAACGAGGGTACTCCGTGATCATATCTCAGTTATTACATTCATTAAAAATCAATTATACATTTCCCATGAATCATTATGACTGCATAAAAGTGATCTCGTTTTGAAATTGCGGGTTCATTTTCATCATAATAACCATGAGAAAATTTCAAGATATCGGTTTTGCATCGAGAACCATAACTCTGACATCCATGGATGAATTCATAATGAGATATTAAAGATCAGTTATGGTAATATCTTATTTTGAATGGATTTGAATTTTCTCAGGCGAATATGCCAAACTATTTGTTGAATTTTGTAGCAGTTTGAAAATAGTTTCCATTTCGAACAAAAAAAATTAAATTACGCTCTTTCGTTGTTTCACTACTTTCTTAATAGGAGTTAACTATATCACCATGCCTTAGAGAACTGCTACAGCCTACTGCCAAAAAGGGCAAGAAAATTCTTCGAAATAACTATAGACCAGTCGCTTTGCTATCAGTGATATCAAAAATCACGGAGAAAGCCGTGAACCACAATATCCTCAAATATTTGAAGGGCTTTAACATATTGAGTGATCAGGAAAATGGCTTTCGGAAACAAATATCAACAGGTGATCTCCTATTATATGAAACTCATATTTGGAATAACGTAATCGAGAAACATGGAGAGTCAAGAGGTGTTGCGCTTGATATTTCTAAGGCATTTGACTATGTGTGGTATGAAGGTTTGCTGACCAAACTTCGATGTTATGGCTTGTAGAATCATTTTTATGTATGTCTCATCAGCTTCCTGAAAGAACATTCGCTCCAAGTAGCCATCGATGGATATCTCTTGAATACTTTCACCATCAACACTAGTGCTTCCCAGGATCCATATTATCTCCAACCCTCTTTTTATTGTATATCAACGACTTATTGGAAAAATACAAGACTCCAATTTATTGCTTTGCCGACGACAGCACACTTGTCTCGTCATTACATATGGATTCCAGGACATCGGCAGCGGATGCACCTTTTCACCGGCAGCAGGAGGTTAGATAGATAGATACAATTTATTTATTCTTTGTGATTCTATCTTTGTGATAGTCAGTCGGCTCCACGTGGGTGCTTTGTTCACTCACTCGAATTGACTGCCGTGTTGGTCGGTGGTTCAAGCCCCAGGCTAAACGATCGATTTTCACTTGCTATTGTCCAACCCGTGTTACGAATCACACGTTAAAACGTAAGACATCGTTAATCTTTAGCTTGCACTAGTTTATACTTCTGAAGGTTATCGTGTGTAGGGATTCGACAGCTGGTTTTTGTGTTTTTTTTAACAGATTGAGTAGATGTAAATTACTGAAATGCATTGAATTTTTTGGATAACAACACGTTTCACATATCGTGCAGACTGGATTTCTAAATGTACCAACGGATACTCCGGAAATCCTTCGAGAAAAAACTGTGCAGACCTGGCATTCCCGTTTTATAGAAAAAGCCCCAGGAATCCTACGACGATTTCAGTTTATCGGTATCAAAATCATATCAAGAGATTCTATAACATTCAACTGTTTCAGTCTACGCACGAATGCAACCTCTATTTTAACCCTGTGGTGACACTCCTTACTCCCCATTTGCTTTAGACACGGTTCATATTCATAGACTTCTATGAAACCCTCAAACAAACGCGTGTTTACATAAAATCTGCCTTCAAGTTCGAAACACAAGTAAAATCGAGTTTAATGTAAACACTGATTAGTCCATGTACTGCCATTGCTAAGCACACACAAACACGCCTAGGCAGTTCAGGACTGAACAGTTACTGAACTGTACAGTCCTTTAAAACAGTGCAGTTCTTTACCACACACGAACTGAACCAAAAATTATTGAATCCATTTCTCTCATTGCTCAAAACGCGAATATTCATACACAGATTGTGATCGCGGACTATCTGGCCTGGTTTTTGTCTTGCGCACAAACAGAAACAGGTATAATAATAACACATAGCTGTGAATTGACGCAGTGGTATTGCGTCCTACTCTCGACCAGAAGGTCGTGAGTTCAAACCCATCCTCGACCATATATTTTTCTCGAGAGAATTCATCTAGTTGAAGTTGGGATGATTCTGCAAAATTACATGGCTGACGGACTGCGAATAGCCATGATGCTCCCTAGGTGGCTCGGGGAGTTATTAGCATTGCCTATCCAGGACAAAGGACCAACGTAGTCGTAGCCGATGACACAAAAAAAAATACATAATAATAATAATAATAATCATAATAAAATAATGAAAACATTGTGTATAGGAATAGTCATTTATAAATAAAATGTAATGGAGTTCATACAAAACTAAAGTACCACAAATATTCGTGGAGTTGTCACAATAAAAAGTACATGACAGTTTATTCACTAAGACCAAATTTCAATTTTGAACTGATGTTTCAAAATACTCATCTAGTGAGTAAAAAATTTTTTTGATAGAAAGACAGGAAGTTTTTTCAGAATGAAATAATGACTGATAAGGATTATCATGTTTTTTCAGCACACTCTATAGTTTCGCTTACTTTTGATAAACAAAATTAGCTAATAAAAAGTTGTATAGTTCGGTGATGAATCTGCACTATTATCCCACAAAAGATTTTATTTTGTCTTAATAATACACTGTCTTGATTTTTATTAACACAAAAAATATTTCAACATCAAAATATTTCAAAAAAATAAACAAAAAAAACACGAAAGTAGAAACTATAATCCATCTGTGAAAAAACAGGTACTTGACCTTCAGGTGGAGACTCGTACAAGGCCAAGCCGAACAGATAAGGTCCATGGACTGTCCATGAGTTATCAGGCCCATCGGCTATTATCCAGCAACCTTAAAGATCAATCATTCTTTGATGATATCATCAAATCCGGTTGAGATATTTTTCTGCGGGCATACTTTTAATAAATATAGTCTTTATGAAATAATGCCAGATGAATTGAGTGAAATACTTTATATAATAAAAATTGTGAACTGTATTATGAATAGCACTTCTAAAATACAAATCATGAAATTATAAAACAAAAACAAAAATTAATTGGCGCTCCGGTGCGAATTCATTGATTTCAGTGGCGCATTTGCTTTTACAGATGCAGGAAAATCCGGAAAAAGCTGCAGCACCACATGATCTGAAGATCTTGATCTGCCAATGTCCTCTTTCTCATAAAGATGGAAGAGCAATATCAATAAAAGCACTTATTATTATTATTGAAACAAAATGTGGGGTGTCTCCAGAGGCTCCAATAAATTGAATACATCGCCAGACACGACTATCGTCAAGCTTAAACCAACCCGTTTCGTCTTTGACCAAGGCGTTATAATGACCAGATTCAACTCCAGAACCACAGTGGACAATGACTGCATGAATATTATAATAATGGTCTGCTAAATTGAAGTGTTCATCTATTTCTTTCGAACTATCGTAAGAGTTTGCTACTTCCATCAGAATGTCAGAGTGTTTGCTGAACATCAGTGTTATTATTAGATTGACTGGTGCCTCGCATATTACGAAAAACTTATTACAGATATATTTTCCGAAGTTATTCAGAATATTTATATGGTTCAAAGTAAAGAATACAAGAAACGTAACTTCTCCGAGAAAGGGGAGGATGGCTCAGGTAAACATACATGAGTTGAAAATGAAATCAATTCATAAGAACTGAAGGAAAAATGGAAACGCCATAGAATAAAACACTTTTTCCTTACCCCCGAACTCCAATACTACCACGTTGGTATCATAAGAAGATGATCTGAACTAACTCACAACCTCCTACTCTGTCTATTAATATCAGAGAGGATCATACTTCATTGATTTCTTGGAACAGATCATCGGAACATTTACCATTTATATGAATCATAAGATTCATTACATTATTACATTACAATCAGAAGATTGCGATTTTCAGATTTTCCAAAGCGCCTTGCAATAGCCCAGTTGTCAGATACAGTCATTTGCTGATAATATTCACTTGGTGGACAGTACTAGAAGTAGGATTTCATGGTCCGTTGGATTCGTATCAGTGATAATCAGATATTCTATGAAAAGTAGAAAAATCATAAAAACATGTTTTGAATTATATATTTAATGAAAACTGACAAATTCCGATCCCACATAATTAGCAAAACTCAACAAGAAAAATTGGTAGTTAATATTGAATTGATAAGGAAAATTGACTCAATCGATTATACTGCCGGAAATCAATTAAAGTTTCCTTAACCTATATAAAATTCATGTACGGAGTAAATGATGATACAAAACACAAGAGGTGATAAGAAGATGCGGGTAGTGAACATTGAAATGGAAAAATTTCTAAAATGTGTGACATTCCAAAACAAACAGAAAAATGGAAAGCATTGTCAAAAAAAATTTTTATAGAAGTCAGTGGTGAAACTCTACTTTCATTCAAAATATACCTGGAATAAATTATAAAAAGGGAGTAAAATTCTCAATCCGTTCATAAAAGTTCAAAGAGTTTATGAAAGTACTTTCATATATCTCCACATTCAACTATTATTCGATGAATTGGAGTGAAATATGCATGAATTTTCATAAATATTTCGATATGAGAAGTGAAAATATCTCCAGTGATAAAACAAATCTTTTGTTTTCCTTAGAGTTTTGAGAATGCACACTATCAGCAATATGAAAATGATATGATAACGAATTCATTGTCTATTTTCCAAAGATGGTTTTTCTCATACAAAAATTTGAGTTGAACTATAAACAACATTATGAGTGGTAACTAGTTTAGTAATCCTTTTCTGAAGAACGGTTGGTTGAGTAGCAGAATCAACTTTTTCTTTAAAAAACAATTGTTTTCTTTAAATGAAAATACAGTTGGGGAGCATTTTTTCTCGAAACAAAAAAAACAAAAACACCACAAAAATAATAATCCAATGTAGTGCACAAATTGAACTGTGGAAGCTGTCACGAATGCTGTGTTGGTCAAACTGAACGGTGTTTTACAATATGAATTTTAGAACACATGAGAAACTCTAAGAAACTGAATATAAAAGACTCCACAGCCCTCGTTGAACATGAAAATGAATATGGACACAATTTTGATTTTGATCATTCTACTATTTCAGATGTTCAACTATATTTTTCCAAACTACTTTTGAGTGAAATGATACATATTCTCAAATGCGATAGTGAAGAGAGATGCCGATGGCCTTAATACTGCATACTTAAATTTAATAAGTAAAATACCTGAATAATTTTTTTTTGTCATTGAATAAAAAACTGACACCTCCTTATCAATCACTGATAAATCCATTTGTTTGTTTCATATCGTTTTGGGTTGGTGTTGTCTCGGAAATTTGGTTGCAATGTTTTTTTTTGTATGTATCTTAACATTAGTTTGAAGGTGGTTGACAATGTTTCATGGTGCATTTAATCAGTTCGGACTTTCATTGTCTAATATGATATAAAATGATTTGAAATCCCTGAAAGAATCAATGAAATTATAAAATTAGCTAACAAAAAAACAATTATGATAAGCAAAACTGAGATCACAATGAAATAAAATACAAGCAATAATTTAAAATTGAACAATTAACAAAAAACTAAAATTAAAATTGAAAGATTTAAAGCCAAGTTACTTCACGACGTTTCGAATGTTGTATCCACAATCTTCTTCACCCGAAGACGATTATGGATTTTCATTTCTTGTTGATTCTTCAATTTTCAATTGTTCCTTGAATTTTATTTCATTGTAATTTCAATTTTGTTTGATTGATATAATTATTATTCTTTAAACTAATCTTTTTAATTTTATTGATTCTTTCAGGGATTTCAAATAATTTTTTATCATCATTTCTCACAAAACTGAAACGATAATAATCCTATAAGTTTTGTGGGAGGTATGTCTAAGAAAATCCATTGTTACGGAACCCTGAAGAAGAATTTGATTAAACTCAAAACGTCGGCAAGAAAACAATTGTTTTTTAAGAAAAAAATTATCATGTTACCTAAACAACCTTTATTCGGAAACATTATGAATGTTTCTATTGGTTGAGGTGTGGTTTCACATCCTGACTGAAGACAATTTATTGGAAAAATGTCTACCATTTTGAAAAAGTTTTCTGGGCGAGGTAAAAGATTAATAACAGTCACAACCCATCTCTCACCTCGCTTAGATAGGCTTTCGTTATAAATTTAGAATTTTTGTTACGAGGGCCGCCGCAACTGAAAACATATTCATTTATTAATTGACGGAAGTAAACCATATATATTATGTGGCCTCATAAAATAGTCAACTTAATCTACCTAGTATCTCCTCACGTTAGGTTTAGTCAAGATCGATGATACAATTATAACCATATAAGTGAAACCATTCGCCATCAGTGTAGAGTTTTTTTTTGTTTCTGATCTCCAATCTCAGAAAGTTCTAATAAATAAATAATAATCTAAATTGATTCCCGGTCAGATAGTTTATTGGAATATAATTGAATTCTATATTTCAGATAAAGACCGGAATATTCAAAAACGTTTGATATCAGCAAAAAATTAATGAATGGCCGCTGACAAAAATGACAAAAATGTAGATAACAGAGACAGGAACATAAGGAATTTCCAGTCCTTCGAGAGATAACACATCCATCACCCCTGAAATATATCTTCAGATTTTCTGGAGCGTTTGGGCACTAAATTTTTGTCAACCCCACACACTCGACTGCTGGTGCGTTTTGGCGACCATTACCCTCAACCATTCCCTTTGAGGCAACAATACCATTGTTGTATCAAGTGGAGTGGTAGGAAGAGGACATGTGGAGTGGAAAAAAACACGAGGAGAGTTTTTGTGAAAATTGTAGTCGAAACGGAGTACAATGCTCCATTTTGAAGAACCTGAGTTTACTGCAGAAGGCCTTTTGGGACGAAATGATTTCTCTTGAAAACAGTTGGAATACCAATTCGTTACAAAACTATTCATTAACCGATGACCGTAGAACAAAATATACACGTTCACTAGATTTTTGGGGCACGGTTTAACGTTATGCTGTGGGGTAGCCACCCAACAGAAGTTGGAATCTCTTGTCATGAATGAAAAAAAAATTAATGAACAAATCGACAAAATTCACCGGGGTCTCTCAAGCACTATTTCAAACATTGCGGAGGATTCTGAAAAGTTCTCCGATTATGAAAAATCAGTAGCAAAAATATTAAATACAATTCGATTGAGAATTCAAAAATTAGAGAAATATATTTCTGAAATTGAGGTTGAAGAAGCAGGCCAATATGAAGTCACACTGGCAATTTTAGAAAGACAATCTCAAAATCTGAAACACAAAGTACAAATTGTTAGTGCACTAAAGAAACAGGGTTTATTAATCTCACATTCCCATTGCTACTCACCTCCACCACATGTGGCGGCCCAAATGGCTTGCGAGTTGGGGGGTTAACTCAGATGGTAGGATTCATATAAAAATAATAATCATAAATAAAAAATGATGAAGTTTATTAAAATAAAGTTACAACATAACCCTCAACAATGTTACGCTTTATAAAAAATATGGTTTAACAGCCACTAATACAAATCACAAATAATACACTTACGGAGGGGGTACATTTTCAGGGGTGATGGATGTGTGGATCTTCAGAAGGTGGCAAAACAATGATCAATACCCACACATTCTTGTTCCCGATTTTAGGTCGAAATCTAATATTGCCAATAAGCATTATTGCATTATTGCATTTTCGCTAATTGCCGAATATCATAACTTTTATTTAGGTAAATGAACTTCAACTAGATCGACCCATACAGTGCGGTGCACTGAGGCTATAAATTTGAAAAATTGAATATTTTCGGAAATTAATATTTTTGACAATTTAGCTTTTGACAGTATAATAATGTCAGGACGGAAAATTTCGCTTTCTGCTTCGATAAGTTTGTTAGGAATTAAAATAGACAGCAATATGTCTTGCCACAAACATGTCGCTGAAGTTGCAGAAGCTGCTTCTCAAAAGTTTGGAACACTGTTCCGAACCAGAAAACTGTACACACCTCAGCAACTTTGCATGTTCTATAAAGCTCAGATCATACCTTATTGGGAGTATTGTTTTTTTGTATGGAGATTTGCCCCTAAGCATACTATGAAGCTGCTGGATTCCATCCAGAGAAGAGCCATCCGCTTGATTGGAGACGCGAACATCACTTGCATCCTTGATAGTCTGGAACATCGAAGAAATTTTGGAGATTTGTCTCTCTTCTATATATACTTTCACGAGAAGTGTTCAAGTAACTTGGCACATTTGATTCCACCCTGAGCGGTACACTGTGGCTACGGACTGTGGCTACTCATCGCTTTGAGGTTCAACTCAGTACACCTCGAACTCCACTGTTTGAGAACTCTTTCATTTAGAGAATGGCGTTTATGTGAAATAAAGTTCCTGATAATGCTTTTCCAAATACATTCAATCCGTAGCGATTCAAATCTAATGTAAATCACTAACTTCGCACAGGCTCTACTCTAAGAGAGCCTCAAGGATTTTCCTGTAATGCTTGTGTTTTGTCCCTGAAAAAAAGGTAACAAACAGAAGCTCCCATTCTCAAACCAGTAGAGATGAAGGGAATACTCGTGCCTCATCATTGTGAATATTTATTGACTTGTTCAAAGGTTTCGATATCTTCAGTCATACATCTCGTCTTAGAGTACTTGTGATATACTGTTTGAAACCTCTGGTGTAGTAATAAATATCACTGGAGTTTTATCACAACACCAAACCGCTATTTCAACACCTCGACACGATTTTAGATCACAAGTGATCATCTTCAAGAGGAAGATTATCACTTTGTGATCGAAACACGGTTTGTTGTTGAGATTAAACTCCAGTAATATTCGTCTTAGAGTGGCTGATCGACATAGTGGAATATTCAGATATTTGGAAGTAACATTGGAGAATCACATGAAATTGAAAAGCGTACAAATAATATCAAATTGAGAATTACACTAAATAAATTTTAAACTCGAAGAAGTTATCGATCACTTCCAATATCGCTGGGACGTGATAGAACAAAGATTTCCACAACTAAAATTTTTGATCACTCGTGGAAATTGCATAATAACCTTCCTGCACATACATATAAAACATGAACAATTATCCATTTTATTGTTCTATAAACGATAAAAACTACCGTACAGCGAAAGTTTTTCCGAAAATATTTCAGAAGCATTTCAGAAAAATGTACAATAATGTTCAGGAGATGTTTGAAAACAGAAAAGTTTGTACCTACCATTCTTAAATTTAGTATTGTAGTTATTAGAGAAAACTCTGATCAGAACCCATGGTGAGATTGGTCGGTTCTTTTTTAGCAGACAGGATTGAGTAGGAGACAAACTATCCACAATTCGACTACTGGAGGCAGGGGTCCCGCAGGGAGCAGTCCTTTCGCCACACCTCTTC
>WOGP01004900.1:0-13595 GCA_015342065.1 Leptinotarsa undecemlineata
TTTTTTGACTTACCATATGTACGTTAAGTACCGAAATGGTTAATAAAGATTATTATTATTATTATTATTATTATTATTATAATGACTTTGTAGTTGTAATTAATTTATTTGAACTCTTGATGTTTTTCGTTGTTCATTATAGATTTGAGAATTGTGACACATTTGATTCAACGTAGCTATCAGGAGTTATTCTTCATAAAATCTAGAGACTTTTCCAAATCTTTGATATTTGAAGATATTATAGCTCTAGATTCACTTTTGGAACTGCACACAAAAAATATGAAGATCTCAAGGTAGCAGTAAATTCATTGAACTATACACTGATAGGGTTGAATCCTGAATTTCTCGATTACAGAAAACAAAATGGAAACGCAGTCATTATAAAAAGTGGTTCTTATCGTTCGAATCTATGATTTGCATGTGATTCGGAAAAAAATATTTCATTCATCAAACCTAGTAGTATTCAATTCAGAGTATTCATTACAGATTTTCTTGGATCAATATCAGAAAAATATATACAAATTGAAGTTATTATTGAAATCATTTCTTAGTCCAGCAATATCAGAACTTCGTTTACAATTGAAGTTATTCAGAAGATTATTATTTTGTTTTTCTCAGGAAGTAACCTCAATTAATTGAATAGAAGATGAAAATAATCAATAATTTCCTAATAGCGAATTATTCAAACAATAATTTGTTAAAACTAGTTGACCAAATGTATATATTCCAACTTTTAACACTCGATACCGAAACGATATTCTGTGACTCAACTCTATACTGGGAATTTTAATAAATTGGAATTCATTCACGAAGGAATTCACATGAAACTCTCAATTCCTGTGATTTCAATCGAAGCTCTCACAAATTCAATTCATTTAATTGTTTCAATTCTAATTTCGTTCTCAATTCGCTATTCTTATGCTGGATTATTTTGTCTCGGCAGAAACAAAATGAATTAGCTACAGAGATTGAAAATGAGAGAAGTTAATCGAATGACAGACTAGTCGTGATCCGAGTTCTTTACTTTTGTATTTGTGAACGAAATTGACTTAACTTTGCTTTCAGAGCCCTTCTTGTGGATCCGTGAATTTGTTTACCTATCCAAAGATCGGCGGATTGTTATTTTTAACGAAATGAGTGTTGTGAATTGTACGAAGTGCATCCTGAGAGAAACAAACAAATTTTAAATCTTCTGATAGTCAAAGTTTAGGGCACATATCAGAAATAACTCTTAAAAAATTATAAAAATAATATATATTTTCTATTATATTCACGGATCATTACAAAATTTGACTTTAACTTTGAAACATTAAATTTCAATTATTTAGGTCGTAATTAGACGAGAGATAAGATACCGTATAAAAAAGGTATTTTTATTTAGGACACTGTTTGAACAATATTTTGTTAAATCTGTGGTTTTGATTATTAATTGAAAATGAAATCATTCAAATAAACATTTTTATCATATTTTTTGAGTTTAACTATCAAAATAACTCACAAAAAAGTATAAAATAATTCATTAGTGCACACTTTTACTTTTTCTTTTATGTTCATAATAAATTATGACGAACTAACAAATTTACTTGTGGAAAAAGACTGGGGTATACAAATAGTGACGTTGATGTTCTTTCACATATTTTGTAGATAATATTGTTTCCTCTATTGATCTGATCGTACCCATGACTTGAAAAAAAATTAAGACAAATCATGAACAATGGTTTAATGATGCATGTAGATCAGCTAATGATGAAGGTAATAAAGCATATAAAAAAAGTGTGTCAACTAATGAGAAAGGAGATTGGATACTCTATAAACAGATTAGAAATAATGTCGTCAAAACAATGAGAGAGTCAAAAAACTATTTCTTTGAACAACAAATTGATGGGAATAAAGGTAATCCTAGGTTAATGTAGATGCACCTGAAAGAACTTTTAGGCAGGAAAAATGGAAGTTCAATTTCCAGTCTTGTCATGGATCAACTGACTACTCTCATTTACTGAGAGTGAGAGAGTATCTTTCATACAGTTAATATCTTTAAAACTGAAGAATTTCATTTGTTTGGGCGGGAGATGACCGTTTGCCGAGAGTTGGTCAGTTTTCGTTTGATTATGGGTTCCCATATGTTCCGTATCTCTAAGCTACCTTGACTGAATACATTGTTGGACCACATGTATACGGCTTCTTTGAATTTTCTCCAAAACCAGTGTTCCTTCCTGTGGTTGATCTCAGCTTGGGACCAGTCAATGTTATGTTGATGGGTCCAAATGTGCTCTGCTATGCCTAATTTGCTGACTGCTGACATTCAATGGCCTCTTAGTTTCACCGATATAGGATTTTCCACATTCACAGGTGTCCCGTGAATGCAGTTCTTGGAATCGCAGTCCGCGTTTGGTGGCTTGGCTTTTGTGAGGTTGCTACCGATAGTATTTCCGGATCTGAAGCAAATTCTCATGTTCTACTTGAACCCAATTCTTCTCATCCTTTCCGATAATCCTCTGATGTAGGGAAGTGCAAGCACTGGTTGTGACGGATTCTCTTTCTTGCTGCCTTTTTGTCAAAGTCTGATCGGCCATCGCTTTGGAGTACCCATTCCATTGAAGATAATTTTTGATGATGAGAGATCTTATCGAGGCCTTCCTTTGTATTACTGAGCCTGAAAGCACGTTCTAATGGAGTCTTGATGGTTTATCTTCAAGTCGATTGATGGTGGTTGGATTCGTGGTTCACATACTATCCTGTGTAAGTGAGAATTTGGTATACTGATGTTTCCCACTTAGTGTCGGTCCTCTTCACCAATAGGTGTAAAATTGGCAATTCATTGTGGACTTCCTTCTCTATCGTGAATGTGATGGAAGGTCTTAGGCTGTTGATGGGTTTCAAGAAGGAGTTTAGTTCAGTATTCCCATGGTTCCATATTATGGAGGGATATATATGTTGGAGATAACTGATGGAACTGGCGACCCCATTGGTATCCCTTCATCTTGGCTTGAAATCTCTTAATTGTTTATTTTTGTTCAATTGTTTTATTTTTTGTTTGATTTTTCGATTTTTCACCAGTATTTGCTTGTACTTGCTGAGTGTTATTGTTATTTTCAGCTTTTCCTTTTAATTTTTCATTCGTATTGGTTTCTCAGATATTCAAAATCATTTTATATAATATTAGTATTCAAGTTTTAGAACTTAGAAAAATTTTGGAAACGAACTTCCTCTCTAAAACCTACAGTACTGTTCAAAAATGCAATGAGTTTATTGTAATTTCAACAAATATTTTTATATTTCCAGACACATATTAAACTATACTGTTACCTATATTTTCTCTAATTTTGATGTTGCTCTATAATCCACGACTGATATAATCTATTTTCCGGTCATTTTCATATCTTAATAAATTCCCGTCAGTCATAGCGCGTGAAAGCACGAGAAAATCCCCGAAAATCAGTTCGAGGAGATGTAATGACGCGAAAATGAGCATAAAGAACGTCAGATAGATATGTGGCAGGACAGACCCAGATAACACAAATCTACTGTCACAGTGATCGATAACAGCGGTGACTGAATGAATGTATCCTAAACAAAAAGTGAACAGACGATATTTGCCGTGAAAAGAACAATAGTTTATGTTTCCTTTGTTCTGTTTGCCACGTCACTAGAAGGGGTTTTCGTCTCAGGAGATTTGAGGGAATTCTGAAATCAATCGAAATTTTTTGAGACAGAATGAATATACGTATCAGATTGGAAACTCATGTGTATCTGTCAATAATACAATATATTCATATTATTCATCTACTGGGTGATGTTCGAAAAGGGCGCTGGAAACGTAACTGTAAATATTTATAGACTTCCGAATGCATCTGTTTCATTGTTGATTTATTACAAACATTCTTCTGCAGGATAAAATTAAATAAAAACAGAGTGAGGTAATAGAGTTAGTGAGAAAGTAATAAATGATTATAATAGGTACCAAGGACAATGAAGTATTTACATAGTTGAAATCGGATTCCTTAACAGTTTACACTGACATATCTTTCTATCGTTTAAGAATTAAAAAAAGGATCAACAAAAACCTCCAATTCTAATCAACTGTCTCCCTGCTTGGGATTTTACTTCTTATTTACAAAATATGAGATGAGTTAAAACCATATTAATTTGCAATATGTGTTGGCATATATACTTATAGAGCCCTGATGATGGAATCAATGAAGTCCAAAATTTTGAAAAAACTAAATTGTTCGTCTATTTTTGATCCTCATCCAAACTGATAGGCATTTAAAAATATTATTTGGATCACCAAACCTCGCGAAGATAGTAACATGTTTTGTTCCTTACACATCAGTTACAAAATCTTCAGGATTGGAGATTACTAACCTCTTTATCGATACCATTGTGCAGCTGAATCAGTTGAACATCAATTGGTACAATTGTAGAATAGGGTAAGCTAAGTCCAATCAAGGATACAAATACAGACCACTCATCATTATATGCTCGATAATTTTTAAATCGTATGACTGTCACAGATTGAACTTGACTGTTACAGTGACTTCCGAAACGTCGCGTCGGTTGAACTTGCGAAGAATGTTTGCTATACTCTCGAGGTCTTTGTGGTGAAAAGTAATATCCCAGCATGTAAAATGACTATATTTTAAAACTGTTACGTGATGTCTGTCTTGTTGAAGTAGGATACAATCATTCTTCAGTTTTTGATGCCCTAAAGATGCTACATGAAGGAATATATGATCTACTGGCAGCATCAAAACCATTGTCACTGCAATTTCAATTCATACTCCCACTGGTGGCTTGATACAACATATTTTTCAAGTTGACTTCAGTAGAAAAGTAACAGAATCTGAGGCCATTATCAAAAAACTGTGGTACTAACACAAAAATGGCAAGAAATTTTCTAGAGTCTCGCTAATCATATCTATAACTATTCCTGTTGGTGAACGCATTTTAACTGAATCAGGAATTAGTTGATCTCATTTACGATTTACTATGTGACAGAAAAAACGGTTATATAGTAGGCCAATACTAACTTATTAGTACATTTGTCAAACCATACTGAAGATACATGTCCTAATGTTGCTGTGCAACATTAGGACATGTATCTTCACTGTTTGGAAACTTTACCAGTTGGAGATCGGCGTTTATGTAGAATCAACTTCCTGAGAACGTTTTTCCAATTGGATTGAATCTCCAGGGATTCTAATCCAATGTGAATTTCGATTTTTGCACAGGCACCGCTTTAACAGCGCCTCAAAAATTTTCCAGTAGTTTTTTTGTTTCGTCCTCAAACGGAAAACATATATTTTGATGATGTTATAGCAATACACCTATTATATTTTGCATTGCAAAGTGTAGGGAGTATTGAATGAACTTCATTGAATTTTTTTCAAATTGTTTTACTTTGAATGAAGATTGAGAGATGCAACTGCATTTTGGTACTTGCAAAAACCATGTAATATAGTCAAGAAGCTCTTTCTCTGTAAGTTTACATAAAATTGTATACAATGATTTTATTGAAATAATGTAAATAATTTAGATATTAATCTGAAATCTTTTTTTTGTTGAAGCTCAAAACCACAATCTGCCAGTTATTATTGATCATCAATTGCTCAATATTTTTAAGATTGTGGGAGAAGTGTATAACCTGCAACCGAGAAAGTCAACCACATCTACAGTATACCGCTTCTATAGCAAAATAACGCACCTTATTGATGCTGGCGAGTGTCCTATTGGGATATTTTGTGATCTCAGCAGGGCATTCGGATATGTGGATTATAATATTTTGATGAAGAAGCTATATCATTATGGTGCACTTTCATGGAATACAAGCTATTTACTAAATCGAAAACAGTATGTTTGTTCGAAAAATGAACTGTGCAATGAGCTGAGAATTACAAATTCCATATTAACTTATATTAACGTAGGTGTTCCACAGGGTTTTATTTTGGGTCCTGTGTAATTTCTATTATATATTAATAATGTTGAAAAACTATGTGAGAATGTTTATGTTACAATGTATGCAGATGATATATGTGTTCTTGTGTCAGATCATTCTGATGAAAAGCTCGGAACACCTTGTAATGAGCTGATCCGATCATTGACTACATGGTCATATAATAACTCTTTATTCTTCAATGTTGATAAGTCACAATAACTCAGGTTTCACAACCGTCAAAAAATTTGTGCAAAACCACATCTCACTGTAAATGTTAAACCAGTTTCCAAATCTGCCACCCATGTCAAGTTTTTAGGAATGTGCATTGATGAACATCTCGATTGGAAAGTACATTGTTTGAGTCTGTTATCAGCGCTTCATTCGCAGTGCTATCTTCTGAACAATTTTAGAACGGAACTTACACATTCTCAATTGCTGATGGTATATTACGGGTAAGAGGCGAGTCGTAAGCGCATTGGTGTTTGTTTCTGAGGATGGTCAACCACGTCTCAGGAAGTTTTCATTGCAAAAAAAATCATCAGGTGCATCATGAATGTGCCTAATACCGAGAGCTGTAAAAGTTTTTTCTAGAAACATGAAATCTTAACACATCCATCGTTATATATTTTTGAATTATGTGTCTATATATTTTCAAGAATACAGATGTTGAATTCATTGTTGTATCGAAGAAAATATCCAATAATCTCTCATGATCCCTGTTAATTTCTCGTAAATTGAAAGAAAATATAAATTTTGAGGAACAGAGAATTTTTTTTGGGTATATTGAACATACCGTTCTATACTCATTCAAAATATTTCAGGTATAAGTCACCGATCATTCATTACTATGACAGAACCACGTCTCAGGAAGTTTTCTACGATGAAAACATTATCAGTTGCATCATGAATTCTGATATACATCAAGTGAATACTCGTTCTCAAAATCACTTCCATATACCAATTTGTGAAAATAGAGTACACTTCTGCTCTCCTGCTAATGATGGCTTACGTGCATTTGATTAATTACCAAATGAATTGAAAAATTGTTTTTCGTTATTGACTTTCAAAAAGCAACTCAAAAAAGTACTTGTTACAAGATGGTTTTATTCAACAGATGAATTTTTTTCAGAAGATATCTCATAAGAATATTATTGTCATTAATGCTTCTGTTTTATTTTACATTTTTATATGTTTTTATATATTTTCAACGGCGAGTCTTTGTATTCCAAAGCCCTGAATGTGATATTCTTAAATCTACCTGGTATGTTTCTTTTTACCAGACAATATTTTGTCTCTTGGGAAATGAATTATTATTATTATTATTGGTTCTATATGTAATTTTGTACTATTGTTACCATATTACAAAACCTTTAAACAATTCTTATTGAATTTGTAGCCTTTATTCGTATTTACTAAAAGTATCTGACAATAAAAAATGACTCTGCACTTCGGCTTAGCGTTCCTCTCTATAGAAGGGAATACAAGGGGGGCAGGAGATTTCTCACCTCCTGTAAAATGATTTAGGGGAGCCCTGGATTTTTTTTTTAATTAAATAATTTCTTTGAGTTTGTAAACGCAAAACATTCTTCATTGAATTAAAATACACGTACACTCGATCTTTGACATCGCAGTCTATATACAATGATATTGACTGATGATATTAGCCAACGAGACTTTCCATTATATTGGTACGTTGGAGGGATGAATATTTCATCACGGAATGATACATATTTACCTCACGATTTTAAATTTTAAAAACCAAATGAAGATACAATTGTAGAGAGAAATGAAAAATGGATTTTGTACACTTTTTCGGAACTTATGAGTATAGGCTCTTATGAAAATTGTTAATTCATTTGCGAAATTATAAAACAACGATAAAAATAAAAACAACAATAAAAATTAATTAGCGCTCCGGGGCGACTTCATTGATTTCAGTGGCGAATTTGCTTATTCAGCTGCTGGAAAACTCGGAAAAATCTGCAGCACCAAATCATCTGAAGATCATGATCTACCAATGTCCTCTCTCCCATAAAACAAAAATGTAGGGCGTGTCCAGAGGCTCCAATAGATTCCTATGAAATATTTACGATAATATTATTTTACGACATTTTTTTATTCAATATCTTTTCGAAGCAGAAAGATATGAAAATAAGAATCGTTTTTGTTTTTTGCATCAAAATCATCTATTTCTCTTTGCACCCTACTATGCAATTTCAATTTTTCTAAAATATTTACAGAAACTTCAAACAAAAAACCAGTTCAATCAAGAACAGGATTTGAAGCAATATGTAAGGCAGTCCTTGTTTTATATGCTTGACGATATCCTGGAGTAATTAGGTGAATAGCTGAGAAATCAAAATACTCTTTCGGGAGAAGGTGTAAGTGGAACAAATGGCAGTGAATAATTCCCAAATGAGCACTTTCATCAATTACTAAAAATGCAGTTTCTTTCTCAAGTCGCCTTCTTTCACCAACCAAGTTACCGTCTTGTGGAGATGAAGCTGAAAAATATACTCCTTTCAATTTCAAAAAGATTTTTATTTCTGAGGTTGAATAAACTGAGCGTGTCAGATTATCAATCCCGTGGCCTATTCTAGATGAATCTCTTCACAAACATTTATAGTTTCATTATTGACGTCATCATAACCGATAATAAAAGGTTGGTTTTATTCATTTGATGCACAATCATTTTTCTTGAGGACTCCTCGAAAATATTTATTCTTCTCCTTCTATGAATACAAATTTATGCAATGTTTCATCAATTCATACTGCACACCCGTTTTATTGGCATTGTACAGGCAAAACTAGATTAAGGAACTGCACTGTATTTTGTTCACTTCGGGCTAGTGTTGGATTTAAAATGAAGTTGTACATTATTAATAGGTCAATTTGGCGAAAATTCGTGGAAATTGCGAAACGAGCGCCCATTTCTAGTTTCTTTCGAGAAACACAATTCACCTGATCCGTGTGAAATTGTTTCAGCATAAGTCCTCTCATGAAAGAATAGGGTCGAGAAAATGTGTACCATTTATAAGTTCAAAATATGCTGATAATAATCTACAATATATAATATATTAATCTGAGGTGAAGTCGTCATATAATGATAATTATCATTATATGACGACGAATTAAGAGTTAATTTAGTAATACATGACTAATTTTCACAACAAATATAGCAGTGAACATAAATGAGAGAATTGAACAGATACTGTCTCAATGATTATTCTTATGGCACATCATTCCATTATACGTGGCAAATCATTTTTCATTTGAGACATATCGTAATAAACAAATCTACTAGCATGTTTCTTGTCATGAGTATCGTCGAACCAGTAATGTAAAAAACATAACTTCAAAAGACAAGGTTGACAAATCACATTCACATAATATGGAGTTCATCGGTGGCCGTGGTAGTGGACGGACGTGCTGATAACGTCCATCCACAAAGAAGGTACGCCGATGTCATGTGCTATTGTGGGGCTCCTTTTTGTGTTGTGTTGTGTTGAAATTGAAATGTGGAGTGTCTAAAAAAGTGATGAATAAGTGACCCCGTTTATTCACGCCGGTATCCAGGCCGGGGTGGTTCGGATAACCACAAGGGATACAAAAGGACTGTTTATGTGGAAAAATTCTGAAAGGTCTCCCAAGCTGGAGGCAACTTCAAAAAATCCAAATTATGTTTATGTTAAAAAACCTACTTTTTATTATAAAAAGTTCGAAAAAAAAATGGGTGGCAGCATTGCTTCGTGCAAGACCGCTGCGCCCCCCGACGAAACTCCTGTTAAACAACAGGAAGAGCATTGGTCAAATGCGCCTGACGATAGGAAGCAACGACGATCCAAAATAGAGAGGGAGAGAATTTATTTCTAAACTTTTTTCACGTGGGCGCGTAACCTATTATTTTCAGGTTATGTCTCAATTTATATGATTGAGTTTCGGTAAATACAATTTTCATGAACACTATAACAATTTGTCACAGGGCAATACATTGGTTTATTGTTTTCTATAAATAACAGTTCCGTACTGTGTTGAATTGTACATTTTCCTTTTTCTGAATCTAAAGTAGAGCACATACGATATAGAGCAATAAAGAGCTATAGTTGGGCCAATACACACTGACATTCTATTAGACGTATTTTTGAAATATTAAATAAAATAGGTTATCAGTATGTTATATTGTTTCAATGAATGTTTATGATATGTTGATTAAAATTAATTTTGCACGTCGTTTTGTCGAGTTAACAAAGTTCTTGTCTTTTTTAGTATGTTAGGAATCGCAAGTTAAAAAGTTAGACCTCGTTAGTCCTTAGCTCCCACGAGTTTCGACTTCTGTGGGTTGTCGTTCGTAGGGGTGCGATAGCTGGTTAACGGAAAAAACATATTTTAAACATATTTTTTAAATTATCATTCTCTCAGTGAAGAGTAGTAGTAGTTTTCTCAGATCTCTCAGTCAGATCTTCAATATTTTCATAATGAAATTGATGATTTTTCCAGCAATCGTGCTTGTCAATCAAGTTACCTACCGCAATTTTAGAAAGTTTCTCTTGCAATAGTAGCGCTAGTGCTAAAGTAGAAAACTTGAAGTCTTTTACTGTGTTTCTCAATTACCATCACACCTATTTGAAAAGGCAACATACCCAGATCTTATCAATCAATCAATCAAATATACTTTATTGTCTGAAGAACTACATCTTGTAGACAGTCATAAATAATATGTAAGATATTCAGCTGGAGATAACAAGATATATAAATAAAAGTTAAGATTCAAGTGAATCGTCAAGATACTCCTGAACTGAATAATAGGCCTTATCAACAAGTAACATTTTAACTGCTTTTTTGAATTTGTTAAGCACTATAATTTCTTTAATTCGAGCTGGTAAGTGGTTGAACAGTTTGATCCTGTTGAATATAATTGAATCCCTAACTAGGGAGCTCGTAGGAATAGGCTGTTAGAATCAAATCCTCGTTGCCGTTGTATTTTTCCTTCTACTGTTATTGTCTGCACAATCATGAATACATAGTTTTTTTTTTATTTTCAATTATCTTATTTTATCTTTTTTCCCCTTTCAATTCTGTTTATATTTCCCAATATTAATGTAGTTGATCTGTTACCACTAAATCTTAATGAAACACACTCAGATATATTTCAAGGCCACAACACAAGCAATTGAATTGCTTAGGTGGGTTGTTTGTTTTTGAAGCAGAATGTAAAATTTATAAATTATAACATGGTAATTCTAATAATTATTGTATGTGAATAAAGTGAATTGAATTGAAATTGAATTACAGTGGTCTGATGTAGCATTTTATATTATATACCTTCATTCATTATTTTCTGACTAATTAGTGTTTTGTCATATTTTTCATTTTACACTATTTAGGTTTATATTTTATGTCTGACGTGTTTTTTTGTGTCTTTTTTTCAAACTATTAACATAAGATACATACACTTTGTTAATGAGAATTTTTGTTCTTCAGACAATGAATATTTCACTCTCTCGCTATTTATATGTCTGTTGATTGCTGATAAATGACAGTTATTTCGAGGCAAAACATAGTCATTAGATTATTTAAAATAACTACCCCCTGCAAATTCCCCCTAAGACCTGACAAACTATGGATAATATGTCATCAGGATTCTCTACCGCTATTAAAAAAGTTTTCAAAGCAGAATGCAGTACTATTTCAAACATAAAAAGTCCTGAGTGGCAAGTTTTAAGTTGTAAGAATTCAATAGAATTCAACTTATTATTCATGTGATAATTAAAATCGGTCCCTGACGTAAAATGAATCTACTGAAAACCATTCCCACCAGAACAAAGCAGTGTCTCCCAAATATTATTTTGCTAACTGATGTTAAGAAGTGTTTTCAATTCACTATTCACGATCTGTGTCTTATGACTTTAGAGTGGTGTGTGAATCAACCTTGAAATCTGATTTATCTGTCTAGTTGAATGCTTCGGAAACAATTATTGAAAAACATCAGACTTGACTCCTAGATTTCTCTATATGGAGAATTATTATATCCATACTTTGTCTAACCCTTGAATTAACCAAAGAAACCGTTTTTGCCAATCTCGATGCAATGAGATTACCTGTATTAGTTGTTATAGTTAAATGGTTGTGTAGTGAGTAAATAAATATTTATCTCTTAATCACTTGAGGTGACTTGTATTTTGTAACTATACTTCAAAGTTGAAGTAAAAAACATTCGACTCCCGAAAAACATCATTATTATCATCACTAATAGTATTAACACTTACGAATTTGATTGCATAAATTTCGGCCAGAGATTCGTTCAGCAATAGAGCGAGGATAATTCCTAGTAGGCACTTCTTGATCATAGTTGAGCTTTTTACAGACTTCTTCACATTGCCGCGTTTGAAAATTCAGATATATTGTTAAATGGAAACAAGATGTGCAACTAATTTTTTTATATTTTCAATAATGGAATGTCAACATATCATAATAAACAATCTTTAATCTTTGATCTACAAAAATAATAATGAGCGTTGACAACACTGTCGAAAGTGTCACATACATTGTCCACAGAACAATAAAAATTTTCTGCAATCTATGCAATTGTCAAGAATTTGATTAGATTCGCCGTTCTGTTCTTTGCAATTTTTTTTTAGTTGTATGTAATCTTCGAATACTTCACCACTAAGACCATTCACTCTCAGAAGATTCCTCAAATATTCAATAGTTTTTGGTATAGGGACACTCGGAAACAACGGGGATACATCAAGTAAAACTGAAATATCCCCATCTCGCTACTTTACAACTTCAATTTTATCTATGAATGCAAGTGAATTAACAAATCTTCAACGCAATTGTAAGATTGAGGAAGTTTCATACTGTTTGGTGAGGCATTATCAATTTTGTAAGTATGAGAACTTATGACGGAAACAATTGGTAACACCGACTTGACAGAATTGTGAATTTTTAGTAGACTGCATATTTCAGTAACTGTAGTATTAGAAACGTGTAGACTCCTGTACAATGTCGGTGCGATTGAATTTTGACACTTCATTAGTGTGTTTTTCACTTTTTAAATCATCTTAGGCAATTGGTTTCTTTGTAATGTATTAGGTTATTTTTGAAGTTTCGAAGTCGTGTGTAACTCCATATCTCAATAAATCGTAGTATATACTAATCGATATAGAATTTTGACGTTGTTATATTTTCCAAATTTCAGTTATTGACTTGTTTTCAGCTTATTATTATATGATGTTGAGGTGATTTTCGGCCAATTTTTCTTTACGAATTCAAATTAAACCAAAGCGCAGCCGAAACAGCTCCAAAAATCTATTAGGCATTTGGAATGATACTATTAATGAATGCACTATTCGACAATAAAATGGTGTGCGAAATTTTCTTCTTGTCTAACCTTAGCGAAATATTTCGGCCCTGTTATTTTCAATGTATTCATGCTTTCATTCGCGCATTTTTCATTCTCATAGATTTTTAAAATGGTAACGTAACAACTTATAACATTCATAACCATTAGTGTTAGGACACATAAGAAGTAATCTCTGACTGGGCTGCTGTACCGTAGAAATTATAATAGAGAAAGTATTATACAGTGCTAGTCAAAAGTCCCCTCCCCCCCTCGTATCTTTTGAACGGGTATACTTATAATAATGAAATTTGGAGG
>WOGP01004901.1:0-13594 GCA_015342065.1 Leptinotarsa undecemlineata
CCGTAAGAGTGCTGTAGATGGTAATATAGCACTCTTAAGGCCGCATTATGTCGATGGATATAGGCCGAGACCGCATATGCTGGACATGTTAATAGCAATTGCATTAGGGTTTCGGGGGCCTCGCGGCAGGCACTGCACCTTGTGTCAGGAACCTTTATTCCCATCACGCGACTGCGGTAGACTAACGTATTGAAGACATCATCTTGTCAAGCCATGATAAACCCCTCAGTGTCTGACTTCAGCCCACTCGACCTGAGGAAAACGAAAATCAGGCGCTTTGATAAGCCAAGGTCTTCAATATTATTGAAGAAGACCAATGCATTGGCTTATCCTTGTGTTTCCGTAGAAGTGAGGTGATCTCTGAGGCTTTTATATGAGCTTTTTGCTGAACGGGTTCCAACTCGGTGGCAGAGTTGTGGTCACGTCGTTCAGTATCGAAAACTAAACCGAGTTCATCAGCTGCTGAGGCAGCTGCCCTGAAGAGAAATGCTCAAATTCTTGTTCTCTCATGGTTACGGACCATGCAAAGAAGGGGATCCGAACTCCTAACGACTTTAGAGACTATATCCAGTAACATTATGTCATGTAGACACTTCAAACTTCGGGTCTTTACGTCGAGTTGATACAGCTCCTCCCGATCTTACTCTACTCCAAACGAGTAGAGTAAGATTGGAACGGCAAGCATATTTGTTACAGCAACTTTGTTCTTCCCCAACAGTTTCGATGACTAGATCTTTCGAAGGTTAGGTTCTTCACTATTGTTACCTCTTGTGGGTGGCGTTGTTCTACCCTGAGGTAAGTATACGTCTCTTCGGCATCCAGATGGTGTAGGATGCATCCATCTTCGAGCTGCACATCCTCTCCGTTGTCCTAGCATCGGCCTCTTTTTATTTCATTTTTTATTCATTTTATTATTATTATTAAAGCCTAGATCAGACCTTCTTTTGAGTTTTGTTCTCATGTATGGAGCTCTGTCCCCAAACATACCCTGAAGTTGCTGGATTCCATCCAGAAAAGAACCATCCGCCTGAATGGAGACGTGAACATCTAGTACAACCTTGATAGCCTGGAACATCTAAGAAAGGTTGGAGATTTGTTTCTCTTTTATAGATACTTTCACGGAAAATGTTCAAATGACTTTGTACATTTGATTCCACCAAGAGCGGTACATCTCAGAAATTCGCTACAGACTGTGGCTGCTCATCGTTTTGAGGTTCAACTCAGTACACCTCAAACTTCACTCTTTCATCTGAAGAACTGCGTTTATGTGGAATAAACTTCGTTAGTACGTTTTTCCAAATGAATTTAATCTCCAGCGATTCAAATCCAATGTGAATCGCTACTTTCGCACAGACACCGCTCTGAGAGCGTATTAAGGATTTTTCTGGAGTGCTTGTATTTTGTCCTTAAAAAGTATATTTTATGATTTTTCTTATAAATATTCTTAAAGCCACTCATATGTTTTTGGTCATCAAATCTCTATAATTTCATTTTTGACAGTTTGCTTAAAATAGTGTTATTATTTTTAGTTCTTAATCGCAATAGTAGAGTACCACGACCGTTTTTCGTGCGTTTCCGACCATTTTTCGTGCGTTTCCGACCGTTTTACGTGCGTTTTCGACCGTTTTTCGTGCGTTTTCGATCGTTTTTAGTTGAATTTCCGGTGTAATAGAACCGGCATAGGTGCTCTACTTGCTATTCAAAAACCTTAAATTTTTTTAAGATGTGAAGATATACAATGGATATAACGTTGCATTTCAATAACATGAATTATTTTTTCTAGATTACACTTGTAGATTCCCATCAACATAGTTCGGATAAAGGAGCCTTCATAGCAGTGGTTCATTTTTCCAAACTGAAGTATCTCTGTCAATTTTATAATGAATCATTACTGAAGTTTCACAATTCAGTTCCACAACTATATGAATTGTCGTTTTTGTATTCTAAAGTTCAATAAACACTTTGAAAATCTTTTCCACTTCACTTGGTTCCTGCATTTCCTCCCTTCCATCATTCACAAATTAAGTCAATATTTTTTGCAAATGACACACTATTTTCAGTCTCAAGAAGTTACTTTCATTGCGTTAAATGAACTGAATGATTCACTTTCAACAATAAACACTTATATCAACTGTGTGGTAGTTACTTTGCGGGTTTTTTGGCCGTGGTCAGCCGTATTCCATGCCTGATGTTTGGTCTACTACATTATCGAAGTTGGTACTCGAAGCTGTTGCCACCATTGTTCAGAACGCATTAACTACGAAGCCTGGTTATTGACTTTTTCATTTTTTAATGACTAATCGTGTGCAATTGCACAGCCGTGGTAGATTCAAATTACGGAACGACAACCTACCGTTGTACACACAATAACTGTGTATGCAGTGAAAGAAGACATATTGTGTGAGAGAGATAGGAGACCGGCTTCGTTCTCATCCGTACCCCGTTCTGTTTACTGAGTGGGGAGTGACATCTGTAGACGTCTGGCGGGAAAAACCGATCTATGATCAGGGTTAAAAATGATTAAATTACTAAAATGGCTGGTGAAAGGGGGGTTAAAATTAAGGGTTACACGTAATTTTCAATGCCACACCATAAAAATTGAAAAATAAAAAGTTTGTCTATAAAATAAATGTTTGGAGTGAAATACCTTTATTAATTAGAGGTACGAAAAAAACCTACCGAATATACATATGAATTTTCATGGAAACCAGTCGAACCGAGTCCCAGGATTATTGCAATTAACCCTGACACGAGAATTTTATACACATAATAGATTATGTGGCCGTGGCTTGATCCCTTCCACTTTCGACATTGTAATTTCTAGTATAATAAATTGCATGTTGCTTCATTTGAATATTGTATTTACTGATATATATTTTACAAATTGTATTCCTCAAAGCAATAAGCACAACTAAAAAATATGGATTGCGTAAAAAATATACGGTGAATATAGTGACATAAATTTGAATTCGGTACAGTTCCTACAAGATTCCTTATATTCCATGCGAGCTAATATTCTTATGATCTTTTTCTATATTCGAAGAACTTCAAGAGAGATACTAGAGTTTCCTCATAGCCGTATGCCATAAGTAATGTGTGAATAGAATAGGGCAAAGTAAGAGATTCTAGATGCTTCGAAACTGGCCACTTTTGTCAGTTGTGTTAGGAGATATAATTGATATCACAATGTATATGTACTTTATGATTTTTAGCATAAGAAATTTCATATTACTTCATTTGAATATTTTATTTACTTATATATATTTGACAAATTGTATTCCTCAAGAATATTTATTGCACGTCAATTCTGGACGTGCAATAAACGTTTCTTCACTCTTGATGTTCTCCAACCATTGGCTCCTCCGTTCTCATATCACAACGGTTCCAGACCCTGGAGCCATTGTAGAATCTCAAGTATCTTCCACTCTGGCAAATATTGTGAATGGGGTCCCATTTCTCGAAGAGTTGCAGTTTTGAATTGTTCTTCTGAAAAAGAGGATATTCCAGGAAACGGACCATCCTCAAAGTCTGGGCTATCTCCACTTTCGTCTCTCATATCTTCTTCTCTGATCCTGTCACTGTTTTCTATGGATCTGCTCTGCTCTCTTGACCTACTCCAAGGTTCATTGTTATTTCTGGAACAGCTTTCAGAAGATACAAAGATCAATCTCCGTCTCTTAATTGGTCTATTTCTTGATGGTAAATTGACCTTTTTCTGCAGTTTCTATTTTTAACACCTCCACTTCGGATTGAATTCTCTTCATTGTTATCTTCTTTTGAAGGTACATCTGCATCAAACTGTTTCACCATATATGTAACAATTCCTGATTTTCTTTTGAATAATGGCTGCCTCATTGTCATTTCTGGAACAGTTATCAGAATATTTGAAGAACAATATCCGTCTCTTAATTGGTCTACTTCTTGATGGTGTGCTACTCTTGTTTCGGGAAATTGACCTTTCTCTGCAGTTTCTATTTTCAACACCTCCATTTCGACTTTAATCCAATTTCATTTTCTTTTGAATGTGCATCTGCATCAAACTGTTTCACCATATCTGTATCCTTTAGAATAACGGCAGTCTCTTCTTTTGACCGATTTTTTTGGGGTTTGATGTCTTGTATTGAATAATTCGTAGCGTTAGTATCCACAATCGTCTTCGGGTGATGACAAGACTGATTTCTCCGTGAGATGACTATTCAAAGTTCATTTGAGTATTTTCACTCATCTCTGCTTTCCTTTTTCCGCTTCACTGATTTAGTGAGAGATGACCGTTTGGCGGGAGTTGGTCATTCTCGCCTGATTATGGGTTTCCACATGTTGTGGATCTCTACGCTTGGCTGAATACATTGTTGGATAACATAATAAATAACAGAATCTCACTATACATATATATTAAATCCTATGTCGTTGATGAATAAAAAGAATAGAAACGGCACCACGTTGCTTCCCTGTGAAGCCCACTGACAGCACTATTCATGTGTACTTTACGATTTTTAGTATAATAAACATCACGTTACTTTATTCGAATGTTTTATTTATTTATATATATCATACAAATTGTAATCGTCAAAGCGATAAGCACAACTGAAAAAATATGGATTGAGCAAAAATTTCAAAAACAAATTTGTAGAAAACGTTCAAATCAGACTGAGTATTGTGAGTGTTCACGAAAAATTAAAACTTCAACCGAGAACTGATAACACCATCTTCCGAGTTCTGCCTTTACAATTATGGACGTGCGATATAAGTTTCTCCACTCTTGATGTTCTCCAAGCATTGGCTCCTTCGTTCTCATAGTACAACGGTTCCAGCCCCTGGAGCCATTGTAGAATGTCACGTGTCTTCCACTCTGGCAAATATTGTGAATGGAATCCTATTTTTCGGAGAGTTGTAGTTTTGGATTGTTCTTCTGGAACAGGGGCTATTCCAGGAACAGGACCATCCTCAAAGTCTGGGCTATCTCCACTTCGGTCTCTCATATCTTCTTCTCTGATCCTGTCACTGATTTCTATGGATCTGCCCTGCTCTCTTAACCTACTCCAAGGTTCTTTGTTATTTCTGGAACAGCTATCAGAAGATCCAAAGATCAATCTCCGTCTCTTAATTGGTATACTTCTTGATGGTGTGATACTCCTGTCTCGGGAAATCGACCTTTTTCTGCAGTTTCTATTTCCAATACCTCCATTTCGGATTGAATCCTCTTCAATTTTATCTTCTTGTGAAGGTAAATCTGCATCGAACTGTTTCACCATATCTGTTACAATACCTGTGTCCTTTTGAATAATGGCCTCTTTGTCATTTTTGTCATTTCTGGAACAGTTATCAGACGATCTGAAGTACAATCTTCGTCTCTTAATTGGTCTTCTCCTTGATGGTGTGCTACTCCTGTCTCGGGAAATTGATATTTTTCTGTAGTTTCTATTTTCAATACCTCCATTTCGGCTTGAATCCTTTTCAATTGCATGTGCATCTGCATCAAACTGTTTCACCATATCTGTATCCTTACGAATAACGGCAGCCTCTTCCTTCGAACGATTTTTTTGGGGTGTCATGTCTTCTGTTGAATAATTCCTAGCGTTAGTATCCACAATTATCTTCGAGTGATGACTGGACCGATTCATCCGTGAGCTGACTATTTATAGGTCATTTGAGTACTTTCACTTAACTTGGCTTTCCTTTTTCCGGTTCACTGGTTTAATGGGGGATGACCGTTTGGCAGGAGTTTGTCATTTTTCGCTTGATTATGAGTTTCCATATTTTGTGTATCTCTACGCAAGCTTGGCTAAATACATTGTTGGATAACATGTATGCGAATTCTTTGAATTTCCTACTAAACCAATGTTCCTCTTCACGTGTGATGGGACTAGGATGAATCAATCATTATTATATAAGAAAAGAAATTGAATGACTCTGAAATTTTGTCTCTATTGTTTTTGATTCAGAAAAATTGTTCAAACAGGCACTGAAGCCCTTACGCACCGTATACTCACAATTGTGAATGTATTTGTTGCTCCATATGATGAAGGAAAAAACTTTTTTGGTTTCTACAAAGTTTTTTTTATTATTTTTCATTTGTTATGACCGGTTTCGGTTTATTAAACCATTCTCAAGTAACACACTTGACCGCTCTCGAGTACCAACACCGGAAACATATTGATTTTCGGTGTTGGTAAAAACATTGTTCAATTCTACTACTGCAAGCAAAACAAAATGAAACCAATTCTCAAGATAGGAATAAAAGAATCTTAGGAGATTTGAATCATATTGAGTTTTGAGATGAGCATGGAGTGATCCAACTTATCGAATGTCTTTGACAAGTCTGAATGTATACTTGTTTGTATCTACCTGTAGATGATTTTCTAAAGCACAACTTATCGTTTATGTAAGTATTACTGGATTAGCTTGGCAAAGCCAAGTTGTTCAAGAATTATTATATTTCGTTCTAGGAACATACTTCACGAGTGGAAAACACGTTTACAAGTAACAGATGTGAGTGCCAATCATTTCCTGGGTAACATCAACTAGATAGATTGATCAGATACGGATGAATCAATTAACATTATATGAGAAAATAAATTGAATGACACTGAAATTTGGTCTTTGTTTTTGATAAAAAAATGTATTGTCCAAACTGGCGCTATACTCAATTACAGGATGTAGTACTTATACAATTTTCAGATGAAAGTTTTTAATATCGGAAAAATATCCACATCATGGTAGTAGGGGAGAGTCGGGTAACGGCGCGCGGTCGATAATACCGCGCACCACATTATCTCCTAATAGAAAGTAATTTTTGGCAACACCACACAAATAGTCGTTAGCTTGAACGTCTTCTTTCACCCCGAATTCAAATATTTCCATTGCCAAACACGAATCGAGCTCGGCACGTGTTTATTTTTTACCGTGAAAATTCTTATAACTTTTATCATTTTTTGGATCGAGGTAGGTACTAAACCTTTTATTTAAGTGTAACATATTGTGCTGCGATAGACGGCTAATAATATTAGGAAAACTATGTGATGTTGATTGCTAGTCCCACATTTCCATTTTCTGAATTATCTTTGCATGCATTCAAAATGGTCACGTCTGATAATTATACGCTCAGGGCGCGGTATTATCAGATCATGGTAATATATTTTTTCTACAGATGACTAAACCTACTCTAAAAAGAAAAAAGGCGTTATGGGATCCAGCTCAGATGAAAGCTGTACGTTCTGAAAGAATAAAGACATAATTTTGAAAAACAGTACTGTCAAACAGGAGGCGCGGTATTATCAGACTAGTTTGATAATACCACGCTTTTATTGACTTTCGTTTTTTTTTCTCCCCCTCTACCACTTTAACTCAACTGAAAATTTCTCATTTGAACTTGTTTGCCAGATAAGTCATTTATTAGCTGACATATACAGAGTTGGAATTCAATACATCTAAAGATTTCTAGAGCGTGTTCTCCTTGAGGGCGTGCCAATATCCGACTCTGCCCTAATACATTAATGGAATATTCAAAAGGAATGATGACTTGCAAACATAATATACAGTTATACCTCCAATTATACCTTCATGGGATAAGAAACAAATTTCAAAAAATTATTTGTTGCTTCCCAAACATAATGTTTTTATCTGTTTTCTGAATATATTATATGATCTAACTCGGTCAATTAATGACCTATTCATTTTGTAGAATATAAGATGAAGAAAAGAACTTTTATCTGATTTCTACAGGTGTTTTTTCATTATTTTTCATTTGTTTAAACTATTCTCAATTAACTCATTCGAGAGTGGTTTAATAAACCGAAATCGGTCGTAACAAATAAAAAAACTAGTGGAAATCCGACAAAGGTTGTTGTTGAATATATCTCTACTTTCTGAAAGATTTGATTGTATTCAAAACACTCATCAGATTTGTGCCCTGTGTATTTAACAAATTGGGACCAATAAGCCTTTTTCCTGAAAATAGTACAGCGAACGTGTCACGAGAGGCAGCACTAGTAGTAGGGACAAACAGAAACTATTCACATGTAAAACATTGTTTTTTACATGTTATTTACGTAATTATAATTTATTATTTGAAACTATATTCTGATATAAAAAATTATTTTATGCTAGTATAATGCCAACAAAGCAATTTTGTTTTGCGAATTGTACGTCGGAAAATCGATATCCGGAAGAAAACGTGTTTTTATAGCATTTAAAAAACCTCATGTTAATGAGGTTAGATGTATGAAATGGATACATGCTTCGAGGATAATGGATTAAACAGGGCAAAAAATAAATTAATATTCATATGTATGCCCTAAACATGAAATGAATAGTAAATTTTCCATAGTTAATTACCATTGATTGAAATGAGATATAACCTCAATCGTTTATAAAATTATATTCATTCATTATATTTGATTGAATTTATTTCATTACCATCTATATTTGATTAAAATTCCACTCGGACATAAATCTGAAATTCATTTTTGAAATTTATTTTAAATTTCTTTTACTACAGTTTGAATCTGCCGCTACTCTTTTACTAGAGTCTGTAGGTATACCTACTAACCTGTCTATTAATTCACTTTATAGTTGCAAATTTCAGATTTGCTCCAGGAACATTTTTTGCTATTAAAAACTTTCTTTTTTTATTGTACTTTATCATATGTTTATATGCGGATTAGTCAGTGTTTGTCCCTACCGAACTACTAGCGCTCCTAGTGAGTGATTTTTTGTACTTCATAAACTGAAAAAACACACGAACTATTAGAATTAAGAAAAAAGATAGCACCTTCGAAAAGAAATGGTTGACTAAATCTCTATCTACTAAATCGAATTGATGAAAAAAACCATCTCTATTTATTAACAACACAATATACAAATAATATTGAGGTGAAAGAACAATTAAGAATGTGTAGAAACATTACTGTAGAAAATTAATAGAAAATATCAAAATGGATAAAAAGCTCTCTGGGAGTGCATTAACGAGGTTGGTGGGAAAACGAAACCTGAAACAGGTATCAAAATTATTGAAGCAAGGAATGGAGATTATATAACTGATAAACTTCAAATTGCCAATACATTCAATGATTATTATAGTGATTTGGGTAATAATCTAGCGGATAAAATTCCTTCAATTATTAACTATAATGAACATATAAGCAGTCTTGAAAACACATTATATTTGAATCCAACAAATGAAACAGAGATCATTGCAGTGATAAAAAAATTGTAACTGAAAAAATCTCCAGGGCATGAGATTATTCGTTCCGAAGTTATAAATCAAGTTGCCAGTTGCCAATTATTGTTTTCAGATAGGAAATTTTTCCACGGTTTTGAAACATGCTATTGTCAAGCCGTTATATAAGAGTGGGGAAAAAATAGACTAAGGAATTTTAAGCCAATCTCACTAATTTTCAATATTTCAAAAATTATGGAACATAACCCCAGTTCCTTTGACGTGTTTCTCAGTGCGAAACATCTATTTTTTGTGGATGTGTGGAATAGCAGAGAGAATTTTGAATTTTCATCCAAATAAAGTCCCAAAAATTTCGAAGTAGAGTTATTTTTTATTGTGTTATTGTCGAGGGTGAAATCAGGTATATTAACTCGAATGCTTGTGGAAAAGAGGATATTCCAGGAACCGGACCATCCTCAAAGTCTGGGCTATCTCCACTTCGGTCTCTCATATTTTCTTCTCTGTGCCTGTCAATGATTTCTATGGATCTGCTCTGCTCTCTTGACCTACTCCATGGTTCTTTGTTATTTCTGGAACAGCTTTCAGAATATTTGAAGAACAATATCCGCCTCTTAATTGGTCTACTTCTTGATGGTGTGCTACTCTTGTTTCGGGAAATTGACCTTTCTCTGCAGTTTCTATTTTCAACACCTCCATTTCGACTTGAATCCTTTCATCATTGATGCCTTGTATTGAATAATTCGTAGCGTTAGTATCCACAATCGTCTTCGGATGATGACGAGACCGATTTCTCCGTGAGATGACTATTCAAAGTTCATTTGAGTATTTTCACTCATCTCTGCTTTCCTTTTTCTGCTTCACTGGTTTAGTGAGAGATGACTGTTTGGCGGGAGTTGGTCATTTTCGCCTGATTATGGGTTGTAGATCTCTACGCTTGGCTAAATACATTGTTGGATAACATAATAAATAACAGAACCTCACTATATATATTTAATCCTATGACGTTGATGAATAAAAAGAATAGAAACGACACCACGTTGCTTCTCTGTGAAGCCCACTGACAGCACTATTCATGTGTACTTTACAATTTTTAGTATAATAAACATCACGTTACTTTATTTGAATTTTTTATTTATTTATATATATCATACAAATTGTAATCGTCAAAGCGATAGGCACAACTGAAAAAATATGGATTGAGCAAAAATTTCAAAAACAAATTTGTAAAAAACGTTCAAATCAGACTGAGTATTGTGAGTGTTCACGAAAAATTAAAACTTCAACCGAGAACTGATAACACCATTTTCCGAGTTCTGCCTTTACAATTATGGACGTGCGATATACGTTTCTCCACTCTTGATGTTCTCCAAGCATTGGCTCCTTCGTTCTCATAGTACAACGGTTCCAGCCCCTGGAGCCATTGTAGAATGTCACGTGTCTTCCACTCTGGCAAATATTGTGAATGGAATCCTATTTTTCGGAGAGTTGTAGTTTTGGATTGTTCTTCTGGAACAGGGGCTATTCCAGGAACAGGACCATCCTCAAAGTCTGGGCTATCTCCACTTCGGTCTCTCATATCTTCTTCTCTGATCCTGTCACTGATTTCTATGGATCTGCCCTGCTCTCTTAACCTACTCCAAGGTTCTTTGTTATTTCTGGAACAGCTATCAGAAGATCCAAAGATCAATCTCCGTCTCTTAATTGGTATACTTCTTGATGGTGTGATACTCCTGTCTCGGGAAATCGACCTTTTTCTGCAGTTTCTATTTCCAATACCTCCATTTCGGATTGAATCCTCTTCAATTTTATCTTCTTGTGAAGGTAAATCTGCATCGAACTGTTTCACCATATCTGTTACAATACCTGTGTCCTTTTGAATAATGGCCTCTTTGTCATTTTTGTCATTTCTGGAACAGTTATCAGACGATCTGAAGTACAATCTTCGTCTCTTAATTGGTCTTCTCCTTGATGGTGTGCTACTCCTGTCTCGGGAAATTGATATTTTTCTGTAGTTTCTATTTTCAATACCTCCATTTCGGCTTGAATCCTTTTCAATTGCATGTGCATCTGCATCAAACTGTTTCACCATATCTGTATCCTTACGAATAACGGCAGCCTCTTCCTTCGAACGATTTTTTTGGGGTGTCATGTCTTCTGTTGAATAATTCCTAGCGTTAGTATCCACAATTATCTTCGAGTGATGACTGGACCGATTCATCCGTGAGCTGACTATTTATAGGTCATTTGAGTACTTTCACTTAACTTGGCTTTCCTTTTTCCGGTTCACTGGTTTAATGGGGGATGACCGTTTGGCAGGAGTTTGTCATTTTTCGCTTGATTATGAGTTTCCATATTTTGTGTATCTCTACGCAAGCTTGGCTAAATACATTGTTGGATAACATGTATGCGAATTCTTTGAATTTCCTACTAAACCAATGTTCCTCTTCACGTGTGATGGGACTAGGATGAATCAATCATTATTATATAAGAAAAGAAATTGAATGACTCTGAAATTTTGTCTCTATTGTTTTTGATTCAGAAAAATTGTTCAAACAGGCACTGAAGCCCTTACGCACCGTATACTCACAATTGTGAATGTATTTGTTGCTCCATATGATGAAGGAAAAAACTTTTTTGGTTTCTACAAAGTTTTTTTTATTATTTTTCATTTGTTATGACCGGTTTCGGTTTATTAAACCATTCTCAAGTAACACACTTGACCGCTCTCGAGTACCAACACCGGAAACATATTGATTTTCGGTGTTGGTAAAAACATTGTTCAATTCTACTACTGCAAGCAAAACAAAATGAAACCAATTCTCAAGATAGGAATAAAAGAATCTTAGGAGATTTGAATCATATTGAGTTTTGAGATGAGCATGGAGTGATCCAACTTATCGAATGTCTTTGACAAGTCTGAATGTATACTTGTTTGTATCTACCTGTAGATGATTTTCTAAAGCACAACTTATCGTTTATGTAAGTATTACTGGATTAGCTTGGCAAAGCCAAGTTGTTCAAGAATTATTATATTTCGTTCTAGGAACATACTTCACGAGTGGAAAACACGTTTACAAGTAACAGATGTGAGTGCCAATCATTTCCTGGGTAACATCAACTAGATAGATTGATCAGATACGGATGAATCAATTAACATTATATGAGAAAATAAATTGAATGACACTGAAATTTGGTCTTTGTTTTTGATAAAAAAATGTATTGTCCAAACTGGCGCTATACTCAATTACAGGATGTAGTACTTATACAATTTTCAGATGAAAGTTTTTAATATCGGAAAAATATCCACATCATGGTAGTAGGGGAGAGTCGGGTAATGGCGCGCGGTCGATAATACCGCGCACCACATTATCTCCTAATAGAAAGTAATTTTTGGCAACACCGCACAAATAGTCGTTATCTTGAACGTTTTCTTTCACCCCGAATTCAAATATTTCCATTGCCAAACACGAATCGAGCTCGGCACGTGTTTATTTTTTACCGTGAAAATTCTTATAACTTTTACCATTTTTTGGATCGAGGTAGGTACTGAACCTTTTATTTAAGTGTAACATAATGTGCTGCGATAGACGGCTAATAATATTAGGAAAACTATGTGATGTTGATTGCTTGTCCCACATTTCCATTTTCCGAATTATCTTTGCATGCATTCAAAATGGTCACGTCTGATAATTACACGCTCAGGGCGCGGTATTATCAGACCAAGGTAATATATTTTTTCTACAGATGACTAAACCTACTCCAAATAAAAAGCGTTATGGGATCCAGCTCGGATGAAAACTGTACGTTCTGAAAGAATAAAGACATAATTTTAAAAAACGGTATTGTCAAACAGGGGGCGCGGTATTATCAGACTGGTTTGATAATACCGCGCGTTTATTAACTTTCGTTTTTTTTTCTTCCCCTCTACCACTTCAACTTAACTAAAAATTTCTCATTTGAACTTGTTTGCCAGATAAGTCATCTATTAGCTGACATACAGAATTGGATTTCAATACATCTAATGATTTCTAGAGCGTGTTTTCCTCAAGGGCGTGCCAATATCCGACTCTACCTTAATAAATTAATGGAATATTCAAAAGGAATGATGACTTGCAAACATAATATACAGTTATACCTTCAATTATACCATCATGGGATAAACAAATTTCAAAAAATGATTTGTTGCTTCCCAAACATAATGTTTTTATCTGTTTTCTGTATATAAGATGAAGAAAAGAACTTTTATCTGATTTCTACAGGTGTTTTTTCATTATTTTTCATTTGTTTAAACTATTCTCAAGTAACTCATTCGAGAGTGGTTTAAGAAACCGAAATCGGTCGTAACAAATAAAAAAACTAGTGGAAATCCGACAAAGGATTTCCACTCTAAAAGACTTGATTGTATTCAAAACACTC
>WOGP01004902.1:0-13594 GCA_015342065.1 Leptinotarsa undecemlineata
GATAGGCTGTTCATATATTAAGATGTTCAAGGCAACCATTTCGAGCATCTTCTGAACTGACTTCAAGCTTAATACCTCATATTATCTAGTTAAATATCAATGTATTCAGGCAATTATTTAAAGTTTCGCCATTTTGTAGTAGTTGAAGATATTGACAATATATTCTAGGGTTATGAAGCATTTGTCAGGAGCTTCAAAAGATGTGTCAGGAGCTTCAAAAGATGTGTCCGAAGACTCCTCTTTCCATTCAGTTTTTTTTCAGATGGCGTCCAGTCGCATTCTTGAAAGTTTCATCTGTCAATTTCACTTCAAAATAAAGTATTCATGCATTAATTTCATGATCCCAAATTTAATTTTTTTTTGAGTTGACCCGTTCAAAAAATAGGAGAGGGACACACCTGTATATTTTTGAGACACGTCGATAATTCCCGGGCAATTGTCAGTTGCCAGATTTGTGTAAAGGGACATCCTCGGCTCGTTTCCAGAATTCAGTGAATATCCTTCCCTCAAGAATCCATTGAAAATTAGGAAGAGTGGGTAAGACAAACAACAATGTGTTTGAAGGTGGTTGACAAATGTTATCACTGTAACAGGGTGATAACTGTGACAGTTATCACCCGAAGACGATTGTGGATACTAACAATCGAAACGTCGTGACGTAACTTGGTTTGAAATCTTTTAATTTCTATTTTTAATTTTTTGCTAATATTTTTTAATTTTTAGCTTTTATTAATATTTAAATTTTCAATTTTTTGGTTGTTATTTCTTTGTAATTTCAGTTTTTTGTTTAATAAAATTGTTATTTTCGGTTGATCTTTTTAATTTTTTTCAGGGATTTCAAACCAATTTATATTAAATTACTGATGAAATACACAAGCAACAATATTGGGAGAGGATTTATGCAAGGTATTTTGTATGGAAGGCTGAAAATTTTGTTTATCATTACATTATTGTGTATATCGTGAATTCAAATAATTTTATAACTGTTGTTGGCAGATACTGTTCTTCACACGTTTCTCTCTCCCACTCTCCGAAACACACCTACTTCGAGTTGGGTGTTCCACAAGGTTCCGATGGGATGTCATGAAAATTGCAAAAAGTTCAGCTCCATAAAAAAATACATTGGATTTTGAACTAGACGTCGCTTTGTTCATCTACTGATTTGAATTTCCCGCGGTAGGTTTTAATTGGTCGGCTGTATGACGGCAAAAGTGGAAGAGTGGGTTCTGAAAATGTAAGGCCCAATTCACACAGAATGGACGTCAGGCAGAGACGAGGCGCGGACCTTCGTCACATTCTATTTTGTGTGAATCGGACCTAAGGTCCAACAATCGCTAGAATGAACCTACTCAAATTTGCACGTGTTTTTCCATAAGGAATGTCATAGAACTCCTATAGCTATAATAATATCGTCATTTGCTTTCATCGATATTATTCTGTAGAGTGAAACTCCTTTTTGAAATAAACATATTGTCAGAAATATTTCGGGTTATGACAAGTGGTGTCTTCAGAAGATCTAATATAGTTTTTGTAATCTCAGTTCATCAAATATTCACAACGTCCTCTTGATATTCTGGAAGTTAGGTGATCCATGTTTTTTTTTGGTATTTTTTCCACCGCGAATAATATTCATATTTTTCCTCAACCACTTTTTTGGTGCTCACAGTGAACCAACTGAGAATGTTTTTACATATTAACCAAGTGTTTTGAAGAGTACAAAAATACCAATACATTCATCAACAGATTAGTCCCATGAGAGATTAATTGATTTGGTGGAAATTAGTTTTTTTATAATTATATTCATGAAACTCATCTTCGAAATTTTGTGTTGAAATTATACCAGGGATTCTCAAACAAAATTCAAGGGTTGTATGATAGTAATCTTCTGGAACTAGAGGGGACCGGCAGATATGTAACTTTTGTACATAATCACAATTATCTAAAACGAGATCAAGAGTATTCCCTGATGCATTAATATAATTATTATATTCTAAAAAATTTCCCAGCTAAATTGTATCAACGAATAAATTACTGATTACATCTATATATTTACTTGGTATGAAAAATTTGTTAAAATTGTTCAAGATCCAATGATAGCTGTTCTTTTCATATTTTTTAATTAAGATGGATTATTATCACTTTCACATCGTTGTTAGCTGTATTGAAAATATGGAGTTTATGGCGACTGATGCTTCGTGACTGATAAAATCTTTTTTGGATCAAAGCCCTCTTGGTTTCGAAATGAAGCTCATTTGTGGGGTATGTATATTCCTTTTTGAAAATAGTTTAAAAAAAATATTTCTGTACCACTTCCAACTTCTTCAAGTGACTATTAGCTATCCACATCATCCTAGTATTCCATATTGTATACGTATTAAGACCAGATATGATCCAGTGATGTTTACTCAATATTTTACTCGAAACTTTGAATTTATTCAACATCCGTCAAGGTGTTGTGGATATTGTTTTTGTATGTAGTCGTACATTCCATCTCAAGTGACGGTCCAGTATTATGCCAAGATATTTGATATTTTTTGTGTCAATTTCGTTTTAAGCAACTTGTATATTGAGTTTTTCTTAACCTGGAAGATTGTATTTGTATGGGGCGAAGGGCATATATTTTGTTTTTTCTACATTTACAGTGAGAAATTTATTATTGAATTATCTCAGGATGTCTTCTGAATCGGCCTCAATCGTTTGTTTGAGTTTCAAGAGGTACATTGAGGCACACCATATGTATCTCTTGCTTTGTTACTAGTATTTTCTTTGATTCTTATACATTGTTTTCTATAAATTGAGATAACTGATTAATAATTTAAGGGATATTCATCTAATTCCAACATCTTTCAAGGTTTCCAATAATGAGTCATAGCTGACTGTGTCGAATGCCTTGGATAGATCGAAGAATATGCAAATTACTGGTTTTCCATTCTCCATAGCGATATATACAGTGAGCACTATATGTAACGGATACATTCATTTTTACATCGAATCGAATTATGTATTCGAAAAGACACTCTGTGACCTAAAAAATCCTCCCTCCTTCACCCCCTAAACGTGACAGCCCCCGTCAATTTTTTAAATGCAAAAGGGGGTCAAGTGATACCTCATTTTGAAGGGTATCAAATTTTCTGTACAGCTATATCTTTATTTTTTGATTTCGTGCTTGCGTCAAAAAACAATTGAATAAATCATTTATTAAAGCGGTAGCGATCAATGTGCAACTGATGGAAGTCTTCAGATCGAATGTTCAAATTGACAGCCATTTATTTCTTGACATAAAGGCGTTGCTAAAATTTATCAACATCTGGAATAGTTTCGGGAGTGATACGTTCTATTTCTTCTTCAATTCTGATTTGCAAACTTTCAATATTGTTTGGTCTATTGACCTAGATTCTTGCCTACATTTTTAAATAACTACTTAACACTTCTGCGATTTTCTTTTCATTTGCAAACAATTTTCTCTCTTTCGTTTTCATTTAATTGATTTTCTTTTCCTTCTCCTTTGTACTGGTTATGCTCCCATGAAGCTTTTGAACTATTTTTTGCGCCCTCGCTCACTCCTAACCTTAATTTCTGTGTGACAAACTCCCCGATCGAAGACCACCCCTTCACTAATGCTTTTTCTCCTCAAGGGTTGCCGTTTGCGGCTTTTTTTTGGCACAACCATCCATATAGCTATCGAGCTGGCCATCGACAGTTTACTCCCGATGAGGCAGAATCGGCTAGACTATCTACTCACATCTACAAACTAAGGCGGCTGAAAATGAATTATCAATTTGATATTTTCAGTTAACCTTCTCCATTCTTTTTATTCATTCACTTCGAATATTCACTACATTCAGTCACTTCATGTATTTATTTTGTGTATTTGTTGGTTTGGTACACCTTTCGATTATATAGCGAACATGAACATGACCATCAACCCTCATCTTCGCCATCTATTAGAAGGTTACGTAGTCCTTTCTACTTTGTTGCGCGTCGAAGTATCTTATGAGCGTATTATTAGTTGCTTGCTTGGGGTCATCTAGTACTACTGAAATATATCCAGGAACCGTCCTTTCTAGTACTCAGACAACTCAGACCAAACAAATAAGATATTTTCACATTTATTAGCACTGTGCTACATGCGTTGTAACTACTAAATAGTAATGCTGTAGTACTTGCTACTAACGGATAATCTACTTACCTACTTCATCCTATCAATTCCTAGCTACCTCGTTTGTTGGTCGTTTGATTCTACCTAGTTTGAGGAATGATACTCTGAAAGGAATTCGATTTTTAAGTATCAGACATCAATGACTTTAAGTTGTTGATAGACACTACCTTGTACTAACGAGTAGCCAAACAGCCCGATAATGGTCTGTGTTCCGATAATTGAAAATTGATTCCGTGTAGTTTTATCGCCAACAGCATATCAAGGAATAACTTCAGTGAAATATCACTGACTGACACCTATCGAATATAATCCAACGTCCTGCGTGGTATTAGCCAGAGGAGTAGTAGTTTTCTGATAGGTGTCAGTCCATTTACCTATAGTGAAGGTAAGTTGAAACTTGCCTGAACAAATTGTTCTTTTCGGAAATTTGATTTACAGGCAGTCTTCAAGTATGCCCACTCACGTTGTGTTATATACATAGATATGAGTATAACTACTTCCTCTCTTCTTCAATTGCGGTCACTCTCGTCTGAGCTACTGAAGACTAAGTTTTTCCTTATCCTTGCTGTAAGAAAGTATAGGAAAAGATTCTTGGAGGAGAGAAGTGGACAAGGCAAATGGTTCCCAAGCAACAAACGGTTCCCAAGCAATAAAAAAAGCTCGCAGGAAAAAAACGGATTCAAAAAGATCAAGGTTCACTAGTCCACCTGTAATATTGCCCCTACGCAGGTCTGCTTTTCGCAAAATACATATCTGCTCATTAGAAGCCAGTGAAACCACAGTAGAATGCCCAGATAATTGGCAACGCTGTCATGTCTAAAATTTTTCATGGAATTAACCGCTTTTGACCTATCAGACTGATGACGTTTCGTTTATGAATATTACAATTTATGATTTTAGAGAGTTTTGAAAGAAAACAACGAAGATGTTACCAATATGATAAAGTTTGCGAAGGGATGGCAATCAACGATTTCAGCATTCCTTAATTTGGGGTGAATTATAAAAGATGAGGGATTTAATAAGTTGAAAATGTAATATTTTGTAATCATATCCTTTAATTTATTCAAGAAGTGTATCTGTAGCAGTTACAATTCATATTTTCATCCAGGGTTTAATGAATAAATAAATGGATATTGAATTGTTTGGTTCTTATTTGTAGCACATTCTCTGGATGTCATTTCGAACAAATGTCAGATTTGTTTGAAGGTGATTGAGAAAGTTTCATGATGAATTTCATTAGTTCGGACTTCCATTATCTGATATTATATAAAATGATTTGAAATCCGTAAGAGAGCCAATACAAATGAAAAATTAAAAACAATAGCTGACAATAACAATTATATCAAGCAAAAAACCCTGAAATGAAATTATAGTGAAATAAAAATTAAAAGATTCCAAGCCAAGTTACTTCACGACGTTATGATTGGTAAGATCCACAATCGAAACGTCGTCAACTAACTCAGCTTGGAATCTCATAATTAACATTTTTTATTGTTTTTTATTTTTTGTTCAATTATTCTATTTTTTACTTATATTTTATTTCACTAAAATTTCATTTCAGGGTTTTTTCCTCAATATAATTGTTATTTTCAGCTATTATTTTCAACTTTTCATTTGTATTGGTTCTTTTAGGCATTTCAAATCATTTCATATAATATTAGATAATGAAGTCCGAACAAATGAAATTCAGCATACCAGAAAATTTTATCAATTTATTTTTTTGATATGTAGTCATTGAATAATTTTTTGAACGAAATCAAAGATTTTGTTTAAAAAATTGTTACAAAAAATTTTTGAATCTATTACTCATTTCAATTTTCTGAGAATTATTTTATTAATGAATGGTATGGTATGTTATCATACACTGGCACCAAGCTTAGATATCTTTTGAGAAATTATAGTTGTTTTCGACCGATGTTTCACCCATTTCCAGTCCCATGTAGGCTGTTATGGCAAACACCTGTCTTTCCAGTGCCATGACGGGTATTGAATTATATCAAAAAAATCATTGTGCAATGTTCCTCAGAGAACATGAATCAAGTCACAAGGGCATCCTAGCTGTAATGACCATCATTTCATTTCAACATGAGCAGGGTGACTATCTGCAGGCAAATCTAGCATCTATTTGTGCAATATTATTCAAGGAAAACACTTTTGCTGTTGCATCTCAAGAGGACTGGCTAGGTTCGATGAGCAAATCAATTCATTTAATTCGTTAGAAACTCTTCGACACGCTTTGCGAACTTTGTTCGATTTCATATGTCTTATATTATTCATACAGTATGCAAACATATTGCATTTTTTCAGTTCTAAGGTATGTTTGAAGTTGCAAGTTCCTTCAGCTCCTCGATATATTATTATCAAATCGATTGCAAAATTTGAACCGAACAGACAAGGAGCGAGTAAAAACGTTTTCCATGAAATGTATTTTACTGTTGATCAGTTTTTATCTATTATTCACTTGTTGAACAGTGTATGAAATGTGAAACGCTAGCAAATCCACTTGTGGCGGGTAAAAATGGCAGGTAAAAAATGGCTCAGCTGGGGTTGCTTTGGTGTTCTCTCTCCTGGATCGTACGGCCCGTTAGAATTCTCTTTCGTTGTACGCATTACGTTTGAATGCATTATTCAGGTGATTTAGTTCTTCAGGCAGACCCTCAGATTCACAAATTCGTAGTGCTCTCTCAACCAACGTTTTCATTACCCCTCTGTTTTGTTTTGGCTGGTTCGAGTTTTTGTTCAGGTATCTGTCTGTGGGCGTTGGTTTTCTGTAGACTCGGTGGCCCAATGTACCGTCTTCATGTCTGTTCATAAGAATATCCAAGAAGGTTAGAGTCTCTTGGGTTTGATTTTTCATAGTGAATCGGATATTTGGGTTGAGCGAGTTAACATATAGTGGAAAATATAGTGGAACATAGCCAGCAATATGGTTGCTGGCTATGTTATGCTCTAAGGCCGCTTGCTCTAAGGGACTTTGTTCGAAATTTTCCAAAAAAAATTTGCCACCGCTGGACTTAATGGACTGCCCATTGCAGTACCGTCAGTTTGCTCGTAAAACACTCCGTCCCACTGAAAATATATGATGAGCAGTGTGTGAAGAGGGAGGTAATATCTGCTGGGAATACTTCGTTAATTAGCCGTATCGTAGACAGAAGGTCAGACATAAAATCGGCAGATCACGGCCATAAAACCCTGAAAATAACATTCATATAGGAAAAACTACAACATAGGAAACATTTCAATCACACTACTTATTTTCACAAACTTAGTCGTAATATTTAATGGCATAGCCTCCAATATATTCATTATAAAACTATGGCTAGCCAAGACCGGAAACAGTTTGGTCTCAGTGATTGAATATTCTAATCGGTTAAAAATAAGCCTGTTATTTTTCCAGTCTTCAGAAAAATCAAACATGTTTGAATTTTTCATTGACGCAACTAATAATCACCTGTGTGAAAGTTTTTTTGTGTTTGACTGAAGTTGTCAGAGTGCGGCTAGTGTATAACGACAATCAAAATTTATGATCCAGTAATGTATTTATCATCGCTATAAAGCAAATTATACAACGATTATTTTGGTTTGGAGTTACGATTTCTTTCTACGTCACTGAATGTAACATGATACGGCTGTCATTCCTGACGTATGATATACAGACAGCTTTGCCTAGAGGTATAGTCATTCGATTTCTCTACGCGATGGAGAGATTTTTACTGTAATCATTGAGTAAAATAACCATTTCCTATTTCCAATGGCAAGTTGAATGAAAATGAGTATTGGCTGAAATGTCGCTTCTTTGATGTGAGAATTATGCATGGCCTGTGCAGAAATTAGTCTCCTTATTCAAACACACGTTGTGAAATTATTCATATCTGGATAACATTTTGTATCTTCCATCATGTCTTCAACCCAAGTGTTCATCTAAAGGTCCTCAAATTCCATAATTTTTATATAAAACATTTATCAACTAGAAAGTTGATTCCCATTTCAAGGATATTATTCAACAGAATAACTTTATCTAAAGATGAATCATCTTGTGAACACCTGAATCAAATGAACGCGCCCTCTTCTACCTACATACCAGGATTGGGGTGATAGTTTCATCATACTACTTAAAACATCATATTACTTATAAAGTGCGCGAATGAACTAGCACCAGTATTTTGCAGACTTTTCAACCTCTCTTACAAGAAGGGGGTTTTTCCTTCTTGTTGGAAGATTGCTCGCGTTCAACCTATTTCCAAAATGGACACGAAAACTTTCCCAAATAAATATAGACCAGTCGCTTTGCTTTCGTGATATCAAAAATCATGGAGAAAGCCATCAACCAGCATTTGCATTCATGAAAGCTTCGACATCTTGAGTGATCATCAATATGGCTTTGGGAAACAAAGATCAATAGGCGATCTTCTATAGCATGTCACCCATATTTGGCATAATGCAATCGAGAAACAAGGAGAGTTAAGAGCTGTTTCGCTTAATATTTCTAAGGCCTTTAACAGTATGTGGCATGAGGGTATGCTGGCCAAACTTTGATGCTATGACTTTTTGGATCATTTTTGTGTATGGCTCTTTAGATTCCTGAAAGAAAATTTTCTGTAAATGGCAGTCGATGGATATCTCTTGAATAGTTTCACCATCAACGCTGGTGTTTCCAGGGATCCATATTGTCTCCAACCTTCTTTTTATTGTAAATCAACGATTCAATGAAAAAACTAAGAATCCAATATATTGCTTTGCTGACGACAGCACACTTGTCTCGTAATTACATTTCGATCTTCACCGGCAGCAGGAGGTTGAATACTCTAATGAGGATCCAGAAGTAATTTCGAATTGGGGTGAAATTAACCAAGTTCAATTCAATGCCACAAAAACCCAGGCATCGGTTTTCTCCAAAAATATAAATATTTTCGAACCGGATATAATAATGGCGGGTTAGACAATTCTGCTTTCTGCAACGAAAAGTTATTGGGGGTTGAAATTGACACTCAAATGGCACAATAATATCGCTTGAATTGTAAAGGTTGCTTCTCAAAAGCTTGGAACACTGTTTCGAACCAGAAAACTGTACACACCTCAGCAACCTCTGATGCTTTATAAAGCTCATCAGACCTTCATTTGGAGTATTGTTCTCATGTATGGAGCTCCGCCCCCAAACATAGCCTGAAGCTGCTGGATTCCATTCAGAATAGAGTCACCCGCCTGATTACAGACGAGAGCATCACTTGCAACCTTTATAATCTGGAACATCGAAGAGCGGTTGGAGATTTATCTCTCAACTATATATACTTTCACGGGAAGTGTTCAAGTAACTTGGCATATTCGATTCCACCAAGAGCAGTACATATCAGAAATATGCAACGGACTGTGGCTGCTCATCGTTATGAGGTTCAACTCATTAGACCTCGAACTTCACTGTTTGAGAACTTTTTCATTTGGAGAATGACGTTTGTGTGGAATAAACTTACTGAGAACGTTTTCCCAAATAGATTTAACCTCCAGCGATTCAAATCCAATGTGAATCACTACTTTCGCTCAGGCACCGCTTTAAGAGCGCCTTGAGGATATTTCTGTAATGCTTGTGTTTGTCCTTGAAAAAAAAATTCTCCTCGATTCTGAAATTTGTTGAAATCTGTTTTTCCGTTATACAGCTGCCAGCCCCTACGAACAACCCTCAAAAGCCGAAATTTGTACAAGACAAGGATTAACGAAGTTTTACCTAGCAAGATCTGATCGTATATATTTATTTTTCACATCCAAGTTACCATAAATAGAAAATAGTTATATAATTCTGAAATAGAAATATTGCCCAAATAATAGGTGCTTCCTTAGAATTTTGAATGTGGGTCTGTTAGATACCTAAGGGCTTTTGTAAAAACGCAACGACTCAATGCAATAATAAGTAAGCATTCGAATAAAATTGAATGTAACGCGAACATTCGTCAGGGCAAGCTAAGACTAATAATCCAAGCATTTGGATAATTTGCCTATTTCTACTCCTCTGAGTCCGAATCTGTCGGTTGCCAAACCGAAAAATAAATCGCTCATGAGATATTCAAGATGTTCTAAAGAAAATAACTCTCTGAGAAGCAGACACGAAATAGCTCCACTATCTCTGGTAAGAATACATAAATTCTTTCAAAGACACCTCGGTAAAAATTCAGACGAGCTATAAAAAAAACTAACCAGAATTTCCTCCTCTGAAATAGTTCCTCTAATTTCTTTAATGGCATAAGTTTAAGTATAGCCGATGTGGAATTTGTTGCCCTCAACATCAAGAAGAAGAAGAAAAAACAACGCAAAAAAGTTTATATTGTTGATGAGTACTCTAAACGGATCATCGAGAAGGCGACGAAAATCAATCCCGAAAGTAGGACAGAGCAAGAGTCAACGACAAAGGTCTTTCTACTCTTCATTCCAATAGTGAACAACTGGGTGCGTCCTTAAAAAGCACAATATCTGGACAATATATAAATTCACAAATAAAATTACCATTGCCAAGTTCGGCAAAGGATAGAAGATATATTCAATCGAAACCAGTGTTTCACCTCCACCTTCCATGCTCATGTGGTATAATAAATATTGGCACAACCAAGCGTCCGATCAGCAGAAGGGTCACTGGACACAAAAAAGACTACAGTTTTAGACACATGGGAAAAATCAACTTGACAGGACACGCACTAAGCACTGTAGAGTACGAATCTCTGAAGATACCAAATTCTCGAGCCGGAAAACGTCAGGAAGGAATTCCAACCAGCGACGACTCAAAACCCGAATCAAAAACCACTCCGCAATTTTGGCAGTTATTTCCAGCATATGTAGTAGTCATTTGTTCCTCATCTTCAAAAACTTGTTTCAAACTCTAACGATTACACATTGAGAATATTTTCGGTAAGAAACCTGCAAAATTAATTTGTGGTCTTTAAATCGATACGAACGGAGTAGATCCCGAAAGTGGTTCACCCAAACATGGTTCACCTAACATGGTTCTCCCAAAACTGGTGAACGATTAAAATACTACTCAATATTATTTCGTGTTGCTTTTGGAACACATCCTCAGTCAAAGACAGAAACAGCACCGCACAACTATCTATAATGAAGGTTTGATTGCTTTCATTACCTTCTTTCTGCCATCGTCATTGGTATATGTAGAATAAATAGGGATTATGGAGTGAGTTGAACATGAGAATGGTTTTACTACAGTTTTCAACTGGACCACCCAAGTTTTTGAATGAGTATGCTCGTTTTCAAATATTCTCGATATATTTAAAATCCTACTGATTTTGTGCAGGTATTTTTACCTTGTGCAGATTCCCAGTTTCCCAAGAATACGAAACAAGTATAAAGATAAAACTTATTGATAACTCATGCCATATAATTGGAACCCACTTTTCCATATAAATGTGAAAGAATTTTCAAATTTCCATTTTAATCATTAAAAAAATTAAGAACAGTGTACAGATTCTATATTGAAGAAATCAACTTCAACGTAACATTAAGAGGTTGATTGATATCATTCGACCCAAAAAATAAATGATTCTTTGGCCATATGGAATTGAAGAAAATGTTGCTACCACACTATCAAATATGAATTTCAGACGAATGCGATTCTCCAATGACTTCGTTTACTGTTGCAAGGTACCATTTTCAATTTCAACTGTATTTTTTATTTCCATTCTGGCAAGAATATAGCTTTTCGCTGATGATTACACATTTAGCGCCATAAGCGTAAGTGGGTTCACCGCCCGACTCAGTTATTAACTTTGATGATTCCATGTTATTACCGGGTTCGTGTCCGAGAAACCGAAGAAATGATCTGATGAGGCTAACAAACAATTGCACCCCTTTCCAAAAATAACAGAAAAATAATAATATATTTAACGCCCACCAAAGGTAATGTGAACAGGATCGCTTTGAGATGAAAATAAAAAATATGTTGGTTATCGTGATACTGATTGATATTATGAAAAAATGTAGGCACTATTGTTCATAAAATCAGTTTAATATAACTTAGTTAATATCCGTTTAATATCACAACATATGAAGTATTACGACTTTGAAATATTAACTTACAATTAATTTTTGCAATGCTCTTCTTGGTGAAGTAAGTATTTGGCTGTCTACTTCTTCATCTTTATGCAAAATAATGTGGGAATCTTCTTGAGGAAGGAAGAAGGCAATTAATTTCAAAATAAGTCTTCACGAAGATATGCAGCTCGTGCATTGAGTTACTTCCAGACGCAAACTGGAAGAAAAATCCCTCTCGAAACAACCACTTTCATATAAAGTATATAAAGATGGAGGAGTAGAAAGCCAAATACCTTTTTTGACGAATTGTTCATGAATGTATTATTACGTAAAAAAGTTGCATTTTTAGAGAAAAACATTATTGTAACATCAAAACTTTTCATTAACTGAATGTAAAACAGTTTTATACTTCATATCCAAATATTTTTGTTTATCAGTTTTTAGTATATTGATGCGATATTCAGGATTCGCAATTTGAAATCAGGGAAATCCTGCCATTCCTTGGTATACCTACAATAATCTATTCATTATTCAAATTCTAAAAATATGTGAAAATTATTTCATACCCATTATATATAATATTATATATGTATATTATAAAATTCACTAACAAAAGATCTACAAAAAATAACCCAGTCGATATTGCGAATATTTTACCTTTCCAACTAATTCATTCCCAATGGAACTTATTTTTTATTTATCGATTTAATTTGTATATTTTCACCTTTCACAATCTGGAAAAATATGAAAATATGCAAACTTTCCAGTTCACTCCGATAAGTTACTGCGAAAAAGTATTTTTCACAAAGAAAAAATTTTCTATTGATCAGTAAATTGTCGCATTCGATAATTTTGCTTATCAGAAAAAAAGCTGAGGAATGATACAAATACTCATCTCAACTTTTCGGAAGCTGAAATTTGCCTCTGTTTTCAGAATTGGAAAAATCTAAGGAGATTCGCAGTTTTTTTTATCGATTAGATGTCGACAGATGTCGAAGGAGTTTCGAAATGTGAAATATGTCAATGGTTTTGAATGACTTCTCAAACATTCGATGCAGCACTAGATGTTATCTTGGAACTTTGGAGTCAAGTGATATTCTGGTCAGTTTCGACGTTGTGTCCTTGTTCACCAACGCAACGTCCCGCTGAAAGATTCTTTGAGAGAGATAGCCAACCTGTTTCCTATTGATATTATCGGACTCTTCAAGACCTGCCTCATGGAAAGTTACTACCAATGGACAGGAGATTTTTATGAGCAATTGACGGCGTAGCGATGGGAAGTTGATAGCCAACTTCTTCATGGAGCAATTTGAGAGGAAGGCGATCAACGCTTTCGATTTCAAGCCAACCATTCCTGGATGACACTTGCGTTATCAATCAATCAATCAATCAATACTTTATTGTCAT
>WOGP01004903.1:0-13594 GCA_015342065.1 Leptinotarsa undecemlineata
CCGAAAAATGATGCATCTCTATAGGAGTTTGCATCCCAAATCGTCCGTTCCACAGTTGTACTTCCCCCGACAACAGGGAGGCCGTGGACTTTTGAGTTTGGAGTGTCTACATGACAGAATGATACTGGATACAGCATGAAAAGTCGTCAGGAGTTCGGATCCCCTTCTCTGCATGGTCTGTGACCATGAGAGAGCAGGAATTGGAGCATTTCTTTTTAGGGCAGCTGCCCGGGCAGCTGATGAACTAAATCATATTCAATATCATTATCTATACTATTTTTAGTATTTATTCCATCCAATAGGATTTGCCTCTGTTTTCATGAATGACTTCACCTATTTGAATTCAATTGTGGGTTCTGTATTCATGAATCTTTTTTTAATATTACCAGATAAATACCAATTGGTGTCAGCGGCTTATATAGGTGAAATGAGTTAAAAACTCAAATCTACCTATTTCTTTGCTACCTGTCAATCTTTCCTGGATCAGGGCTTCAGTTTTAGATTTGTAATTTTTGATTCGGAGAAAGCTAGTATTTTCACCCATTTTTGTGTACTCCCCAGTATGTATTCTTACTTTGTCATTGAGAATTGAGAGTATTATAGAGTCTGGCCATACTTGGGACTATTCGAGCAACTCGCCTTGCTTTCTCCAAGAGCTTATCATGTATTTCCTCAGGGTTTTGTTATATTTAGTTGTCAGTAAATCAGACTTACATCGACCAATAATAATTGTCTGATAACTATTTCAATTTCTTAATAATACAGAATGTTTAAACTTGTGTAGGCTTGCTTCCTTCCTGCCTTCTTTATGAGTAGCAGAGACATGTGGATTACTGTTATTAATGATTGCTATAAAACTGAAAATATTTCAAGTAATCAACTCACCCATTTTCTTGTCTCCAAGAAAACATTGTTTCTCTGATTTTGAAGGTGAAGTTATACTCACAAAAATATGCTGTACATATCACATGAATATACAAAAATTAATTTAATTTATGACTTACACAATGGGACTGCCCGAGAAGCAGCAAGAGTGTATCATGTGCAGTACTCGAGTAGAGACAATTATCCTGACCATCAAGTTTTCACTTCAAACCCCATATCCCCGGAATATCATAGAGTAAAGAAAGAAGAAAGATCCCAAGTTCATGATGTCAACCAAGCACTTTTGCAAATTGAATAATATCTCACACAGTATATCACTTAATACATGCATACTCACAGTTGCACGAATTTTACGCAGCCAATTATGCCACCCTCACCATATTTAGCTTGTACAAGCTCTACTACCACGAAATTATAATCAATCAAACTTAAGGCGCACAGGAAAAATTTTACATACTTAATGTACACTGTTTTTGGTTATAATTCATGTGCTGGTATAGTACATTGAACGTTATATGGCCCATTTGGTCTACCTGGAATATCAAGCGGGCAATAGTTTTTACGATTTTTGTAAAATGTGTCAACCCTGCTAAAAGAGGTTCCTTCATACTTAGGAAGAAATATGTGGTTTTAGTTAGATGGCTTTCCATCACATTTTGCTCGCCAAGTATGGCAATTTCTAACAAGGAACAACAAGGAAGAGATGGAAGAAAATCTTGGCCACCGCGGTCTCCGGATCTGAACTCTCTTGATTTTTCTTTGGGGCAACATGAAATACGAAATGATCTATGGGAACTTGGAAATCTCCAAAGTAATTTCAATCGAGGCTGCAGACTAAGGGACAGAAGGAGGCATTTCGAGCATAATATTTTTTTTTTAGTTGTATTATATATTTTTCTTCTTTGAAAAAGGCATTATCATATCTTGTTTACTTTTCAACGTGCTAGGAATCTTACGATAAAAAGTATAACCTCGTTAATCCTTAGCTCGCAAAAGTTTCGACTTCTAAGAGTCGTTCGTAGGGGACAAGAGCAGGTTAAAGGAAAAATAGATTTTAACAGTTTCAAGCAACATTTTCCATTGATACAACCCAATTAAATATTTCAGATTATGAATAAAAATATTGTTAACTAAAAATACAAATTGCATTAAAAAAACTTGAGCTGCAGGATGTTTTCCATAAGGTAAAATATTTCAATAAGCTAAAATCGTAGTAGTTTTTACCAAAAAGGGTCAATTTTTTGTGTTGTCGAATTCAGTCCTTTAAATTTCTGCCAATTTTTAAAGAACTGAAATTGAAAAAACTGAAATTCTAAAATTTCAAAACACATACATGGAGCACCAAATATCTTGCTACTGTCTTCGGAAAAAACATTAAAAATGTCCTTATGTTTTCTACAATACTTTTTTCGCCAGTAAACAAGTTTTTTTGGTTTTTCCAGAACCGTAAAGTGTCAGGCCTGATGTTTTATGAACTTTTTCATCAAAAATGACCTCCCCTATCACTTTCTTCGTTTTGAACTGTGACTTATGAGACACCCTGTATAATGCTTTAAATTTGAGATTTAATGAGACTTTGAACTCACGGTATGAAATGTTTTTTCTTATGGTCGCCTATGATATCTTTGTCCCCGTGGGAATCTTTTTTTTTTTCTCTAAAAAGGCCCTGTACCCGAAGCTACGATACTTTCGCAAGGCACCAATGATCATTGGTTAAGGCCGACCGGCCATCTTGCCTTCGGTCAGCAAGCTGTCACGATATTTAGATTCGAGAGTAGAGAGGGCATCATTCCATCAAGAACTTCAATAATCAGACCAAGTGGATAGAGTCTGCGGAGTTCAAAGAGAAAATCTTGATATTTCATCCGTCTTTTCGGTCGATATTCGTCTTGAGTTGAAAACTCCACGACAATAATCGTCTTTATCCCATGGTCGAGAAGGAATACATCGGGCTCATTAGCTTGTATGAGCCTGAGGGTGGGAAATGAATAGTTCCGATAAATTCGGCAGTTCTCACTTCACACAAGAGATTCAATACCCCCGGAGTGTAGGAAAACGCTGCCTCCCCCGTAACTAAAAACTCCACGACGAATATTGTTTTATCCTGATGATCGATCTTTCAAAATCTTTTTTTCCGTTAACCAGCTGTCAACCCCCTACGAACGACAACTTTCAGAAGTCGAAACTTGTGCGATCTAAGGACGAGGTCCTCCCTTTTAACGTACGAGTTGGACAACAGGAAGTGAAAATCGTTCGTCCCACCTCGCGGCTTGAACTATCGGTTCACACAGCAATCGATTGAGTGATCTTAAACCTTAAATAAATTGCAGTTTTGTTGCCCAAAGAATCGTGGCTGTAGAGACTGAAGATTACAGAAATCAAACCATCAAAGTAAGTCATTATCGATAAGGAAGAAGGAGTAGAAAATCGACGATAAACAAAGCACGTGTTTATTGAAAAAAGTTATTAGACAATGTAATACACTTAAGTTGGAGCTTTGAGAAAACTCAAAACACATTCAGGTCACGTGAAAGCATTTCAAAATTTTCTGAAAAACTGGACGAGCAGTCGAGGAAATATAGGATGAGAGGAAGAAAAAAGATTAGCTTGATTTGGGAAGACTTTATTTCATCTTTTCAACGACGCTCTAAAAAAAATTCGGATCGATGCTGAAGTAAATACGTTCTTCCTTGGATAATTCATGCTTGCTCTCGAAATGACATATCCCAATACCAAAAATGCCGTCAAAGACACTAGTACGAGTTTGAAGGAATGATTCAGAAAAAATATCGTTGAAAAAATTACAAATAAATTGGAGAAATTTAACTAGGAAAATAGCGGGAAGACGTTGCGAAAAATAGTAATTCTATGATTGAATTGTCATATCTGCATTGGTCGGAGGTATTGAATACAGACGGACTAGAATTTCCCATGACTGTAGGTAAATTGACAATGGTAATGTATACTTTTTGCAATTTATCAAACCATCATCAGACGATGTAAAGACATTTTATTTGACGAAACCAATCCGAAGCATAAAAAAATACTACAACGTGTGAATTCAAATATTCCAATAAAGTAAATGAATAGGAAGCACTATCATTTGATGTAGACGAGAAAAACGCTGACTCAGACATTGAATTTCACTTTTGCTGGATTGAAAACTTGTCCTAACTTATCAGAACACAACTGATTAAATATAACGCAAGAATATTTCAGTCATACAGCTAACTATCAAAATAGAAACGAATTTAAATTATTTTTTCCGAACTACAATCATGCGGAATTTCAGGTTTTGGTATCCAAGGAGAAAGCTCCGTTCGTAATATATGCAGCTTTTGAGCAGCTGTTTGATGGTACTCCAACCAAATCCAAATTTAGTAGAACAGAAATGCTGAGAACATCATACCCTCGACCTTTTATTCTTTCGATAAAGAATCAGTAAAAATCTATCATATATACGAGAAATCTTTTCAAAGAAATACCAAAGTGATAGTGGCTGAATATAACCACTTTACGGAGGAGTTTAGGGGATGGACACATCAAGCTGTAACATCCTGTATGAACAATCCTTTGTGATTCTAATACGTTTTCCACTTCACAATCATAGATATCGCAGAACGAGAACATGTGTTTCTTTTGCTGATCAACAATGCGGTTTATATAGTCACTTATCAGTTGAATGCATCTACCACATTTCGTCCAACTTCTCTTGATTGGGTGTGTTGAAGAACAAAATATTGTTCAGAATGGACGCCAATACGAAAACGATTTACCTATGTAGCCAGTCTGATTGGTGCTCCTATTGTCATTGAGAACCAACTCCTTTGTTTGTGCTCCTGTTAGCATTGAGAAGCAACTCTTGTGGCAAGGGATTAGTTTACTCTAGATCCCAATTCGTCGACGACGATGAGAGTATGGAAATATTTGAGAACTACTTGAAACATAGGAGTTTCTCTTCATAAAACTCCAAGTCATTTGCTTGACCTTTTACTTTGGCATCAAATGCTACTAGTTTGTCTATATTTGTCAGAAGACATTTTCTCACCGAACTCGGCATATCCAATCATATATATTAAATCAGCGTCTCCCCTCTATTCCAATAGCCTACACGGTTCCATTGCGAGACTATCCAGAAATCGTATGGAGATTCTAGGCCATCCTGAAATGGTATGGGGTTTTCACGGCCAAGCTGTTGTGGCGCATACTCCTTAAGTCCAAAAATTGTGGCGTAGAAGCCCCATATACATACTACTCTAGTGACCGCTAAAAAACTAGTGGGGCAAGCGAAAAGTATCGTACTAGCTGAGCTTCTGAGCTTCGTGTAAATCGGGTTGGGCTGAACTCCTGGAAAAGCTGGAGAAAAGCTCCCTAGAATCCAACATCACAACATAATATTACATCAGGTCAAGCAGTTGTTTAATGGAACCGAGGTACCGTCAGAAGGAGTCTATTTCTGGATAATTCTCTCAGTTCTCTTCTTTTCTATATTTCACTATTACCGTTATCGGTTGTACACAGTGCCCCCAGAAACCGGAAGCATAAGGTCCGATCTTACTCTAGTCTTTCAGAGTAGGAGAGTTTACTCTAGAAGGGCTGTTACCTGACATGAAGTCACGAAAAACGATGCATATTCACAAGAGTTTACATTTTAAATCGTTCAGATACATATTACTCGAAATTGGGACGTCCTGATCTTTAAGGATACCTAACGGGATTATTCTGACTGGATGTGGTGGAAAAAGGCCACATTAAAGCATGCGGCTTTTTTCATGCAAGGACTCTTCTTCAATATCATCGCATCAGACAGTTGATCTTTGTCTGCCTCAGTTCAGAGACAAGTATTCATCATAGTCTAATGGGATGGTGATGAAGAATTTGGTATATTGTAGCCACGTGACGAATATACACATTTCAGAGACTATTGTAAATTAGTTGACAGCTTGTCCAGCATATGCAGTCTGCACCAGTGTCATACCTCAGGCTTCTAGAATCCATTGAATACATCTGCAGCGGTAGATGTCGAAGCTTGGCTTCGTAACTGAGGAGCTTTGTTTATCTTTGATATTCTAAAATGGAGTTTTCTGTCATTCCCGTAGAAGGCATCTTCGTAAGGGTAGATGTCAACGCATCTACTTAGGTTATATGCATTAAACTTTTCATTATAGTTCAATGAATTCACTTAAGGATACCATGGTATGTTATTATTTTTGTGTTGTATTGCTTTCATTTCTAAACTAAAGGTTAATTGCTTTGTGTTAAAAATTTGAATATTTCGTAATATGCGTTTATCAACGTTCATTTGACGAAGATATGATATTATTTTAGAGTTTAATGATGGATCGTTCTTGTATCCATAGTAAAAATTCAGTATGGACATTTGAATATTACTTCATTTAGATTTTTCATTAATAGGAAGAAAATAATAGCTTCGTAAATAATCTATTTAAGTTTTGACTCTTGTTCTTTTAAAATGACTTGCTGGTTTTCATGGATAAATGAATTTGCTACTTTTCGGAACTTGCTCATCTTCTTGAATCGATATGCAAAATTTGTTTTATGTAAACATGACATTTTTTCTTCAAAATTATTTTTAATTTGATCACTATATATCACTGACGGTCTTAGGCACCATACACATGACAGCGCAACGTTGGGTTGAGTAACACGACAGTGTTTGTACTCATTTTTTGCTACTAAGAGCTGTCTGGCTTGTTCATTTCTCCCAATTCTCCAAACATTCTTAGAGGCTTGTTGCATTTTTCCTTGGATCTTTTCACGACATGCATTCCAACAATCTTGTTTGTATTTCAAAGCTATTTTCCGACTTTTTTCGCTTCTGGTCTGCGGTAAAAGGTATAAATTCAAGAGTGTGGTTTTTATTACCCGTTACTCCCAAACAAGCAAGTCCCTGCAGCCCGCTTAGTATATTAATGCATTTGCTTTTTTCAACTCTGGTCACCAAACCAAAAAACCATGTTATCATAGGCTCAAAGTAGATAGTCTATAAGATTCTACCTCGCCGGGAGTAAACTCTCGACGGTTAAATGGCTAAGAAGCGAAGAGCAACCCCTGGCGTTGGGGGAGGGCGGTTTTCGATCCCTGGTAGAGGGTGTGGCACCAAAATTAAAGTTGGGAGTTAACGTGATTTGGTCCTTAGTGTGGTCCTCGTATAGATCCTTGAGTTGGTCCTCGATTTGGTCGTCGATTTGATTCTAGAATTAGGATGGGTCGATTTGAGTCAAGATCCAAACGGTACAAAGGGAAATGAATGGAGAGGCAAGAGGGCATTGAGACATATCTTCGCTAATAATAGTCGGATCCTGATGTGATGCAAATGAAAGAGATACACGGATGTTAAATTTATTATCAAAGAAAAATCAAAGGAGCATCAGGCGTGCGCGTGATAGAAGGATTTTGAAATGTATACAAGAAGCACATGTAAAGTTGTAAAGAGAGAGAGATGTTGAGGAAAAAATATGAAAATTTGATTTTCAACTTCGATATATCTTTACATTTCATCCAAAAATAAACACTTCCGGTATTGAAAAAATTATCTTATGTTGAAACAAATGATATATTTACATTCCTTATGCAAAGAAGGTTTTGAATCCGTTAAAATCAGTTCACTTCTAGTTTCCACTTCATGTCGTTTGATTTCATTGAAAGTCTAGAAACATATTAATCATTTTCTTAAGTCAAATGAGTCTTATAACCTATTTCCTTTATACTAGTTGCAACAAGGCTGATGTGGGTACTCGTTTCGAATGATGTAAATCACAAAAATTATTATATCCAGCGCTAAATGCGACAGCATGGGGAGAATTGCGAGAAAGTCTGTCAGAAAAACATAACAATGATTATTATTTCCAAACACCAGAAGTGTAAAACTTTCTCGATGCGTGCGCGCGAAATAAACGTGTCATTAAAGCCTTCAGGAAACATTTCAACGTTTTCTATTTCGCTTCACTATTTATAAAACGTCAGAAATGTACCATATCGACAACCAAATCGAAAACTATATCAAGGACCAAATCGAGGACCACACCGAGGACCAATTCAATGACTCACTCCGTTACAAAGCTCCCGCGCTCACACCTAAATTTCTGTCCCTCGATCGAAAACGACCTTTTCTCCAACGCAAGTCATAACAAAAGTCGCCCTTCACTTCTTAGCTTCACCCCAGCCACTCGCCATCGAGCTGGCCTTGAAAGTTAACTCCCATTGAGGCTGAATCGGCATAGACTATCTATTGTTCAACCACTTTTCAATATAGCCAATACATCATGTCTGATTACTGATCCCATATCTCCGCAAGTACGTCAGTCCAGCATTTCTTTTCATCCGAATTGTTGATCTTCTGCTCAATTTGGTATCCAATTGTATCTTTTCAACTCTGAGCTGTAGAGAGCTAGTCTTTCTTTCTTGGTCTTTTCGGTGAATGCTACTATGGTCGATTTGAATGTGCTTATGTTAAGCCTTCCTTCCCCGATCCACCTTTTCATAATATTTAGGTCCTGCTGCATGCATCCTCTCTGTTTTTCATTATATTTTCTGGACCAGGACGACTAAGTCGTCTGCATAGTACAGTATATATTTTGGTCCAGAAGTAGTAACTCGTCCATGACAAGGATCCAAAGCGTTGCAACCCATTCCACTTCTTTTTTCCTCCTATTGGTCGTGCATTCCATTTCTTTTTGAAGACATGCAGTCTATTCCACCTGCAGGTTGTATCGTCGATTCCTCTACTCCTCCTTGTATACATAATTGTACTGGCTGGTTCAGCTATGCTGTACATCTATAAGAAACGAAGTTTAGGGAGTAGTTTGTGTGGTTTTTCACCGTAGATACAAAGCAAGACAGAAAAGTGGTAGAAGCATTATGTAGTATCTAACAGATTAACCAACAGCTCATTTGAGTTCAGTGCATATTCCAAGTGAAAGAATATGCACTGGAGTTTTTCAACTATTTCCTTATGAGTAAAGGCTCTTTGATGAGCTGTTAGTTGGTAATTAAAGTAACTTTATTTTCCTGTGGTGATGTAGTGTAGAATTACATTTTATTTTGTTCGTTCGACTGGTTATATATCGTTTGATGCCACTTTTAGTGATTTGAACCGCGCTCGCAAGCGTGTCGCCTGACAGCGCTTCTACAAGCAAGCGATTTGGAGAAATATTGGTTAAAAGTGCGAAATACCTACTTGTTCCTTGGTACTTCCTGACGATATTAACCAAACGCGGCTTCATGCGCTGTCATGTATATAGGGCCTTTATAAGGATAACATTACCATATTTCAATAAAAAAATATTTTCAATACATTGAAACTTAGTTAGGCTGGCTTGTCGATTTTTTGCTTTAGGGTTTTAATTTTTTTTAGATAGAAAAAGACGAAAGATGATTTTTTTAGGTGTTTCATATACACTTGCATTTGGCTTTATATTTTTAAAAGGGCCTTTCGTTTTTTCAGATACGGACCTGTATTGTCTATGTGAAATTTAAATTATCTAAAAGAACAATTCTTTTAGACCAGTCTGAACTCACCCACACTATAGGCTAATGGACTGACACTTATCAGAAAACAACTGCTTACGTGGCTAATACCACGAAGGGCGTTGGATTATATCCGACAGGTGCAGGATTCTTCACAGGAAGTATTTGTTCCTGCATATGTTGTTGGCGATACTACTGCCGGAATCGATTTTCAATTATTGGAACACACTTGCAGACCGGTTTCGGGCTATTTGGTCACTCGTTAGTGCATAGGGTCTATCATCAACGTGAAGTCAATGATTTCCCATAATTAAAAATCGAATTCCTTTCAGAGTATCGTTCCTCGAACTAGGCTGAAGCGAACGACAAATAACATATTTGTCATCGCCCCATCTGCCCGTGAACGAGTTAACCAACGGCATATCCGAATCACCTAATTCCTTGTATAAGGAACAAACTGTGTGTAACCATTCCTATCCTGCATTTGGTCATAAATCACTTTTGTTATATTTTCTACCAATCATCATCATGATTCGACCAGAAGAAGACTGGAATGGGAGCTGAAATGAGTGTCATGAAAAGATGAGAGTAAAAACGTAATGAGTTCGTGAGGCTGTAATCTATTCAATTATGTTTGATAAGTGTAATTTGGAACCTCTGGCGCGAAATGAATCTATCGAAGATGAAGGTGTAGATGCATATAGAAACATTAACATAGGTTGTGAGCAGTAGTTTTAGTCATCTCCTGATGATGCTAACTCGGTTAGCGAAATGTGCGTCGAGAGACAGCAATTGTGTTCTGTTCTGGAAAAAGTGTTTTCAATAAACATTCAATTAGGAATTGAATTAAAAAATGCTGGTATAATATCGGTACTAAATTTGTACCGATCTGTCTGTTTCCAGTTTACTTTTTGAATCAAGTGGAACTGGTCTTTATCTCATAAATTTTGTTGTGGCAGATAGATCTATATTCAAAGAACTGCTTTCACAGCCGGAAATAAGTGGGTCAAAAGTATTTGCCAGATTTGTTTACCGTGGTCTGCGGATTTTAATGGCGATTCGTCGACGACTGCGGTCGACATTATTAAAGGCGGTGAGGCAATGCGCGAAGTACTCTGGTTGTCCTCACAGCAAATAATACATTATTGTAATTCTACTCAGGTGTTACTCCATCGTTGGTAGTCATGAATTCATTGGTTGGATTAAATGACGTTATTTGTGTGCATTTAAAGACAGGTAGCCAGATTTCATTTGTCTCTAGTTCCTCTTTATTTCTATTGAAACTGTCTTAGTTTATTTCTCTTATGTTCAGAGAGCCGGACACTTTTACTTTTTTCGTGGTTTCAATGTAGATCGATCCTCAGCTATAAGGAATACCTTAAACTTTCTGTGTTGATAAATGCTCTCTGGGATACTCAACAGGATTTAGTCTCTCTCTGACAGTTTTCGTTGGCTTGAATATTGGTTTTAGATTATGTTTCTCCTAGGTTCTCCCAATCAGATCTGTAACAGTTTTAACTTAGGGGTGGAAAGTTTTTCCATAAACGGTCTTCTCTAGTCCTTAATAATAAATCAGTTTATTTTTCCTGTAAGCGACTGCAGTAGCGTCATCAAGTACTTGGCCAGCACATAAGTTGGCAATTTCTCTTCTCTGGTATCTGTTGAGTAGGAAGGGTGAGGGTAGACTCACAGCAATTAGGCCACATGTGACCCATTGTATGTCCTCCCGAGGAGTTGTCCTCCTAGGTCATCGTTCATCCTGTCCTTTCCAGGAAGTTGAACAGGTCACTAGGAGACATCTAATTTATATTGGCAGGTGTAGGCCGAGACTCGCCAAACACACACTCTCTTTGGCAACCTTGAGGTGTCTCACGGTGGCCTCCACGAAGGTTTTGGAAGGTACAGCGATATTACTGTCGTTGCGCGGCTTCTTCAACCTTCTTGGGGTTCCCTTCGTGGAGGTGGACAAGTGAGGGAGCTTTCCTGCAGGGGCAGCCGGTTCCTTGCCTTCATTCAAGGCGGAGCTCGTGGCGCCCGCCTCAGGAAGTGCCCTTGCTGTTGGAGGTGATCTGCTATGCCCAGCCTCATTCCAAGCGGTAGATTGAGGTGGACATTTCTGTTCATCGTCAGCAATTTAGATTGACGTGAGAGGTGAGCACTTCTGTCCAGCCTAGGGATTGGTTTTTATTTGTGTTGTTTCTGTTGTTTCATTCATGTGTGTTCCCACGAGTAGCAAGGGAAGAATTAGTCACCTCTGGCAGAGCCCCGCATTACCAGAGGTAGTCTGATTACAGTCCGGCGACCCTGTCCGTAAGGCCCCATTGGCTTCTCGGGCAGGGCCTCCAGTCCCCTGGCCGTTCTCCTATCCACCACCTGGGGACGCGCCCGATAGGTAGCCCAATTCAAGAGTCATACGTTGGCAATTTCTCTTTATGAATTTTAGATAAGCGTTATAGACGTGTTGAAAGGCATACGGTTTCTGGTGGTAACTTCTTCATGTTATCTTCAGTCTATTTATAATCCTTGAATCATTCAAGAAATATAAAAAGAAAAGTGTCGCCATACTCGATCCAGAGACTTATAAAAGACAAAGTCAGGGTCTGAACGCCAGGATTTGGAGAAAAATAAATGATCTGATTCCTTTATTAAGTCTTGAACATAATTCAAAGAAGATCTTACCAAAATTCGAAGCCCTTCCACCACGTCTATATGGCTTACCAAAATACCATGGATTTACCTAATTATGAGCTTGCCAAATACTTGATGCCTACTGCAACCACTCACAGGGAAAACAAAGTCATTTATTAAGGACTCGGGACATTTTACGGAAAATACGGTCAATATAGGGTGATCTATAGACAAAAAAATTGGTGACATGCTCTGGGAATCCGATAGGGGAAGTAACATCAAATGTGAATATGTCAAAATATGTCACCCTGTGTACTATTGTGAGGTGTTTTTTAATTTTTCCTGCAAAACATTATACCACAAGTTATTCAGGGTGTCTCGTTTTAAATGGAATGCACTGTATTTTATTTCATCGTTGCTGTTTTAGATTAAATTGAAATGTCAATCCATTTTTTTTATTTCACTCTATGAGAAATATGAAATAACAAAACGTGAATGTCAAAATTAGGTCCATATATGATTACTTGGTCTCCCATTAAAAATAGATGTGTGAGGATACATGGTCGAATGCATGATAGGAATGGCTACAAAGTATCGCATACAAAACGAAACGCCAATTCAAAAAATGTATGAAGCCAAACGGAAGTGTATATGTAACACAGAAACAAAAATCCTCTCAAGCTTTTGTATTTTGAAAAATTATAGCGAGAAAACAAAAATTGTAGAGTAGCAACTATAAAAAATAATAACCAACGAATAGGTAACAAATGATTGCTCAAGGTAGTACTCGAGTAATATTTTCAACAACTTTTGAAAAAACTATAGTTTCCAATCAGAATCAACTTCATTTGTCCATGATTACCGGACTAGCTTAATATTAAGCTTGCAAAGCATGTTGCAATACAAAATAGCTGTTTCGAAGGCCTTTGCTGCATTTTTCTAGCACCATTTCACAAGCGTAGCTGGAAGATGTTCTATTGCACACTGCGAGATCTTGTTCTTTACTTGCACAAGGATGAGAATGGTTTCAAGAAAAATCAAATGGGTGACAACCTTCACAACGCCATCAGAATACATCATGCACTTGCTACTAAGGCTACGGATTACACCAAAAAGCAGTTTGTCTTCAGGTTGCAGACTGCAGATCAGGCAGAATATTTATTTCAGACAAGGTAAGGCCATTCATTTTAATTGGACAAACTATTATTAATTTTTTCTTCATGCTAACATAGTCACAAACTAATATGTTGTTTATTCAAGTAACACATTATTGTGTGATTTTCACTTAACAGTTTACAGAAGCTCAATATGTTTTTTTCACTATATAGTAGCTTCTTCAGGCGTATTAATGTAGGACAGGGGTCTCCAAACTTTGAAGCCTACGGGCCATAATGATTTTTTCAGTATGTTCCAAGGGCAAATTTCTGCCCTTAACTATATTTCTAGACTAGGATAGTCGCAAAGTACGTGACATAAGCTAACTTACGTTTTCAATAAATTGATAGATGTAGCCGTTACTACGTGGTAGAAGATCATAATGAAAAGATAAATGAAAATTTCTATGTTTTATACCACTTTTAATTGTAACTAA
>WOGP01004904.1:0-13593 GCA_015342065.1 Leptinotarsa undecemlineata
GATGTTAATGTTATTTCATATTTGTTGTTATTGTTACATAATTAGTAATGAAAAATTGTAAAAATAATAATTTCCAAAAGAAACATTAAATTCCCCATATTATTCCTTGTGAAGTCCAGGAATATGCAATTAAGTCGACTTTTTTTTTCTTGTAAACTAAGCAAGATACGGGAAAAATGCAAGAGACAAAAAAGTTGTATTTCTGATTGCCTAATCCCAAATGAAAATGAAAATTGCCCAAAAGTAAATGGCGTACATTTTTAAGTCAAAAATATTCGTTCAAATCCTGCTCGAGACGCCACTGGACTTAATAAATTCAATCACATTCGGGCTAAATTAGCTCCTTAATATTATAAATACCGTTGCCAAATAAAAACAAAAATAGGTGAAGGATATTTAAGATTTTTACGAATAATTTTTTTTCATTTTTATTTTAACACCCTGTATCTTGAGAACGAAGAATTTGCTGACCTATGTTTATATGATCATTTCGTCTTAAAATTACCTAAAAAATCGTCTGTTGAATTTATGGTACATACTTAATTAACACCCTGCAGAATAATTCAGTGGTTGAACATTTTCACTTAGATGCCGTAGTTTTTAAGTTATTTGCAAAAAATATATAATAGAGATCTGTAATGACCGCCTTCGACCCTCTCCAAAGCTTCTATCCTACTCCCATTACGTTTTGCATTCCATTTTAGTTTTTTTTTTAATTGTATTTTATCGAATTTTGGTAACCATATGATTTTAATTGCAGCAAAAAATCCGAAAGCAACGCCATTTTTGAATAGGGAATGAAGAGACCTTTCAAACGATATATCACAGTAGTTTCTATTAAAAAAATTGGGGGTTGTACCTGTCATTCGAAGGGGGTTAAGGTAGAGGTGGCAATATTGCGTTGAAGAATGTCAAATTATAATTGCCATTTGACGTATTTCGGGATTTGGCTTTTACATACTCTATATTTCACTCGAATTGAATTATTCGCGACTGTGAACAAAGAGGGTGCTTGCATTCCATAACGGGTACTTCCTGCTTACTCAAAACGAGTTCGTCCTACTGTCACCTCTGATTACTTGATGAAATGATCGCAACTCCCGCACCCTGTTTGTACAACATGTGTAGCATGAACGTGGGAAAATAGTTGTGTAAATTCCGTGAACATTTCCAAACGACAGCATACACCTAGCGGGAGCAAGTTTCATTGATTAATAAGTACGTATGATTAACAGTGCCATAACATCAAATTAGTCTAGCTAGTCTTGCAAAAACTTCGAAATGTCACTGAAGTGATGTAACACAGTTCTACTGGAGCGGTTAAAATTTTCTTGATGTATATGCAAATTCGTTATTTTCTATATAGATATGGCAAGCTTCAATAGTGATAAGGTTTTCTTCCTAGTAGAAAAACTGTTTCACACAACCGAAATGGGAAATGTCCTATTATGACTAAAATCATCATTTGAATTCTTTGACACGTTAATACATCAATTTTATAATTCCAGCAAAGTAGATCTGGCAGGTAGGTGATTACAAAATCGATCTTTCCATTTGAATGAGGTTGCAAATGTTTTGTGTTACCATTGAAATTTAATCAAGTATTCAGCAGAAGAAAATGTTCATTATTGGACGTACATTTCCAAAATATGAAATACTCAAATAATAGAATAGAAACATAAAAACATTCGCGGCCAGACTTACGATTGAAGAGAACAAAATCCGGACTGGTCCCACACAGCACTAGATATTCATGGAATATTCCCTCTCTATCCCAAAACGAACATATATATTCCAAATATTCATAGAATATACTTGAAATATATACATGGCTTCAGAATATTCATAGAATATGCTTGAATGAATATAGCAGGATTATTCCCGAAAGAATGTGCATAGAATGGATAATTCTCCCGTGAATATTCTATATTTCTCCAAATCAGATGAACTCCACAACATCTACACCACTGCACTAATAAATGTAACCTGTTCACTAATAATCTAAGCCATTAAAAATGCTAATGAGTGAGCAATTTTTTTATGCTTTGATTGCGTATCGGAGAAATTCATTAATCAAACAACTATTTATGTCAACGCAGATGATGAACAACCGCACTGGTCAGTAGCTCGTTAAATGACATATTTGCTGTTATTTCCGATTATTTATTTAGATTAGATTCACGACTAGAGACTAGACGACTTCTTCGAATCGTCTACAATTCGTGAAAACTACTAATGAATTTCTATTTAACATTAACATTAAAACTTGTGTCAAACGCAATCATTTTAGTATTGAAGACGTTTAGGTATATTTTTTGTGCGAAGTAAATCGAAAATCATTTATTATTTCATAAGAATTTCTAACCGTTATGAATTCATTCCTGAATTATCAGCCCTGAATATACCGTATGCCAAAGTTGGGATTTGTAGCGGCAATATTTTGAAAATGTACAAATCTTTTGAAAAATTCCCAATCTCGTTTCTAAACAAAGTTGAGCAAACAAAATGACATATCCGCTAACTTCAGTAATCTCACCATATTCGCATCATTGATTCCAATTTCAAAGATGTGTGATAAAGCAATAAAAAGCTGTTTAGAGATAGTACCCAGAAGAGGTTGTAGGTAATTGTTGAAAACATTCAAAGAAAGTCAGGTAATGAATTTAACCGTTTCACCTAATGTATACTACCAATTTCACTAGATCAGACTTCCATTGTCTGATATGATATACTCACCCTCAGACGATTGTACATAAGTACTAACAATCGAAACGTAAAGTAACTTGATTTGAGATCTTTTCTTAATTTTTTATTGTTTTTTTAAATTTTTAATTGTTCAGTTTTCAATTTTTCGCTTATTTTTATTTTATTCTAATGCCATGTGACGTTTTATTGCTTGATATCTATAATTATTATTTTCAGCTATTCATTTTGATTTTCAATATTCACGATTTGTATTACTTTCTTCTATAATATATCAATTCATTTTCATTTATTCTTTCAGAGATTCAAGATTATGCTATATCATATTAGACATAGAGGTTCCGAACTAGTAAAATTCACTACGAAACATTGTCTACCAGTTTCAAAGATAATAATAATACTCTTACTGGAGTATTTCATGACACATCTGGTTAGGTTCCTTTCAATATGGTCCTTGTTTATTAATTACTAGTCGTTGCCCGCTGCTTCGCCCGCGTAGAATTTTGTAGTTGTGGTACTAATTAGTACTATGTTGCGGTATTGCTGCTGTTTCAATGTTTTGACAGAATCTGAATCAACGAACTTAGGCGTGCGCAGCGTTATAGAACAGTGCTTTATAAAAAGTGTTCTACAGCACCATCTAGTGGCAGGTTACAGAAAAATTTATAGCCTATAAACCTTCTCTATGAAAAATTACATATGCATGTCAAGTTTCATCACGATCGGTTGAGCGATGTAGAATTTTATCACTTTCCAACCAACCAATCAACCAACCAACAAACATCCATTTTTATATATTAGATGATGAAATTACATTCTCTATAGTGTTAAGCAAAGTTCAAATGAATGAAACCAACAGTATTTTCAAAACGAAACTATTTTTAACTCCAATTGTCGACAGGTTCTACGATGATACTACTAATTATTGCCAAATTAAAGCACTTAGGAATGTGCAATAGATGAAGGCAGGGATGAAGGCATTTCTTATTGACCAAAAAACTCAAAGTACCCATTCGCAAGTAACAAGTTTTGCAGTGATGAAAAGTCCTGGAATCGAACCTAACCTCTAGTTGAAATCGAGTATATTCTCCTATGAATACCTTAGCAGTCGATGATGTTGCCCTAAAAAAACAGGCTCATATATAAAGCACTTTATCCTACTTTATAGACCGCTCACCCATTGTTCAATGATATGACGGCTCTAATCACAAATTATTTCCCAAATTGGGACTGATTATTAGCGTTACTCTGGAACCAAACAATGGGATTTGTATTATGAACAAGTAGAAAGCAGTAGAGAAGCTCATGGATTCATTTTGACAAAGGTAAGATGTCTAGCATTTTCAGTAAAACGATGTTGATGACATCAGAAGAAAGAAATTCTGAAATAGAAGATATTGTTTTGTTTTTTTAAACCCAATAGGAAGTAGGATATTTGTCTTGGAAAATCTTTTATAAATGTCCACTCTGGGAAAATATATGTTTGAAATATGTTTTTCCGTTAACCAGCTGCCGCACCCCTACGAACGACTACATTCAGAAGTTAAAACTAGTGCAAACTAAGGACTAATTAGGTCTTCCAACATGTGATTCCCAAAATGGATTAGATGATAGTGAGTGAAAATCGATTGTTCAGCCTGTGACTTGAACCACCGACCAACACAGGAGTCGATTCAGTGAGTGAACAAAGCACCCACGTCTAACCGATCGGCTACCGACTAAGGATGAAGAAACTAGAATTGATAATGTTCAGCTTCTGGAACAACTTTGAAGTGGTTAGATTTTACATATTCGATGTTTTCAGAAGAGGATGTCTCCTGAAAATAACCATATTTGGAGAATTTTTGTCACATGAATCAGTATTTGTTCATGATATTATTTGTTTCAAAGTGTGGTATGTGGAACACATATGCAACATTTTATTTGTGATTGCCCAAGCTACCAACAAGAAAAGCAATCGTCTAAACTACCAAGTGATTTTATCCACGCACTATATATTGGAATAACGAATGAAATTGAAAGTAATGTTTATTTCAGAGAAGAGTGACATGAAAACAGGTCACCCGTTGATATTAATCCGCGAAAATCACATTGATATTGGATGCTCATGTTAAAATATTTAAGCGTTGTACTAGTTGTTGAAAGTTCACATTATTAATTCTCTAACAGTGCCACACTTCATTTCCATCGGTAAGTCTTCCCAAAATACAACATTGGAAGGTGGGATTTTTCAAGGCTACCGAGCTTGCTCCCATAATTTGCTGAGCCTAGGTTTGCCGTTAAAAAGTAACTTGAGAAATAAATACAGGAATTACAACAGGTGTGCGTTTCTAAACCACAGTTTAGAGACAATTCATAATATGTGTGATTGTCTGTTACTCGAGTAGGTTATGGATTTTCATCCCACAAAGAATGTCTCCTGAAGAAGGAAATAAATGAACAGAAATATGTGAACTACATATCATATACAAGTGATTACAGGATCAACAACTCATCTGAATAACTACTTACTTTATGAATATTGGGTTGCATGAAATCGCTTTTTGTTTTTTAAATAATAAATGTATAATATAATATAATAAATAAGTTCATAGAATAGATTCATACTGAACTCTGTATTTCAGACAGGAATAATAAATTCGTCATCAGTCGAATAAGTTTAAACCGAAAACTCTGAGAAATATTTTTTCAAAGAACTATCATAGTAAATATTTTGAGTTGATTTCCTTTCCCAATACACAGGAAGGAATAAAAATGTATTCATTCATTTAGCTACTGGCTTTGTCGTTTGGCTCTATAGCCATTTGAGATTACAACATAAGACTAATTGAAGAACAATTGGAAAAGAGTTCTGATTGAGATATTGAATTTCAAGGATTGCCTAATAGTATTTATATTCATCACCTACTTATCAACAGCTATAAATATGCATCATAAGCTTGCCAGTCTCATGAAGAGTGAGTTATGAATACTTCCATAAAAATGTTGGTCATTTTCCTGAATCTCTATTAAAGGCTCGGAGACTAAGACAAATTTTTAACAGTCATTAGTTACCAGCCGATAATTTCAGAAATGCTTCACCCAACTATGTTATGAAGCGTGGTAAACCTAAGCTGGACTATTGTAGATAGATGGGGCACTTGGTTTCCCCACGTACATGGCACGGCGGGGATAAATTGCTCACTGACTCCCGGACTATAACGATAATACAAATAGTGTATCTCCTGACTATACAATTGTCTATTTTTATCTAAAATTTTCTACTAACTCACTTCAAAAATAATGGTAACACTATTTTCGAAAATTTTAATTATTGAAATATTTTTTGGTCTGCTAATTTGTCAAGTATATTTCGTAACATAACTGAAATTAAAATTCCGGTGAACCGTTCAGAATTCCAACACACCAATTAATATTTGGTAGCTATTTGGTTCACTGATGAGATGAGTGCAAAAATCAGTATTTTTAATAGTGGCTATCAATCATTGTCAGTTATTCAATTTTATTATTTGGAAGGATATTTTAAAAGATAATTGAATATTGAATAAATATTTTTTTGATATCGCTGTTTTAATTTTACTCCGACAACTTATCCTATAGGTTGGCTTTTTATATTATGCACTGATCAGTTTCGAAAAAAAAAATATACAGAAATTAAAAAATTATCAAAGTTTAATGAAATAAAAAATATATTCAACTAGAAAAATATTCGTATCTACCTTGTTAGGTTTGACTTGCAAATATTATGTAGTTAGTTATACCCGCTCGATGGTTAGTACAATGATTAAGTTTTATAATGTTATGAAAAATAGGAAAAGGAGACATTTTCTGAAGTTTATGAAGCATTATTAATTCTCAATACTTTTCCAATCAACAGAAACAACTCGAAACTAAGTCAAAAATTGAATTTGATACCAAGTATAAAAAGTATAAAATTTAATTAAAATACATTGCCCGATGTATGATTCTGTTATTTAATTTTGGTTTTTGAAGAGTGACAAAAAATAATCCAAACTTGAATTTGCTGTCCCAAAATTACGAATATTTCCAAAAATTGGATGATATACAAAAACAAATCTTGGTTTACAAGGCAAAATCAGTAACATCCTGCGTATGCTTATATTCAAAATCATTTGTTAGAAAGAAAATATAAGGGAAATAATTGGTTTACTTATGACTATAATGTGTGGCGAAGCGTATTTTCATATAAAGTTTATGTTTGTGTTAAAGCAATTCTCCAGGTTTTTTTGCCGTGGTATGCAGGTTTGTATGCCTGACGTTTCGACTACCACCGCGGTAGACATTATCAAATGCGACGTGCTCGAGTTGGTGCTCCCGTTGTTCCCAACGCAGAAACTAAAATGCTTTCTCCATGCTCCCCCTGGGTTGAGTGCCCTGATATAGAATCTTGCCCATATGGTTATTGTGTGCAGAAGCTGGAATCTCGTCCATCCACGCCCCACTCATCCCTGAGTGGACCTCAACCTACTGATGGGCACTTCAGCATGATTGACATCTAACCTCTTGCGGTCGAAAAGTCAGGCGGAGCCGCCTGACAGCGACTCTCAGAGGTGGCTGTTGGTTCTGCTTCGTGGGCCTCATGTGTTTATCCCTTTCGCGAAATCTGGGGTCTTCCCTGTTGAGCGTTTCATGTAGGCTATGCAGTGCTGGACTGGCATGTGTGCGTATTCCTTCGAATACGTTTTCAGAGTGCTCTCACATGTATTTATGTGTCTACGTAGTGGATGTTGAAGTCCAGGTCCCGGTAAATTAATTTGTAAGGTATATAGCTTGGAGCGTTTAGGACTCGTAGGCAAGCGTTCATAAACGTCTGGATACCGCGTCTGTATGTCGCTGCACACTTATCCCAGGCAGTGCCAGCCCTAGTCCCTGCCGTATGTGAAATCTCCTGTCGAGAGTGACTTCCAGATATTTCGCTGATTTTCCAAAGGTTGGCCCATTCCTCTAATATGTCTGTTTTTTTTTGTAAGTATCTAGTAACTTGTGCGTGGCTAGTTGATCTAGTTGAAGTTGTTCTCTGGCTTCGGCACATCTTCTGTGTATACCAGGAAGAGGTGTGGAGAAAGGATTGCATCTTGTAGGACTCCTAAATTACAATTTGTCTCCAGTTTTATATTATCACAGCTAGGCGTAACTTTATTGATCTTAATCGGATTATCTGAATTTTCTTGTGTATAATTGGGGCCTGTACCCAGATTTTATTGATGTTCATTGCCGTTTCTTTTCTATTGAAATTATTTCTGTTTTTGAATTGTTTTGTCTTTCTATATACTCTTGGACAGTAATTTTGAGTTTTATCGAGAATTACAGTATCTTCGAATAAAATGATGTGTCGTGCTTTTTTTCAGAGTATGTTTGGCTACAGCTGATTTGTCAACTTGGCTTCATGTTTATTTCGATTGTATCAGTCAGAAAAATAGTATATCCAATTTGCTTTGATATGATGAATCACTCGGTTTTGGCAAATTTCCTTGGATTTGGTTGACACAACTCTAGTAGGCTCACGTATTTTACTAGAAAAAAACACACAATACGTTTAATTTGATTTCACCGTCACGAGTAACACTTGAAGTAACTCAGGGGAGTTTTTTTTGGTCCTTTGGTCTTCACACACTGAGGGTGTACTACTGTAAACTTTGATTTTAAGCGAAAGATACATATTTTAACTTTTTTCTTGATTTTGAAACTTCTTCAGACTCAGGGAAACGAATGAACTGAATTCTGAACACATATTTGTAATGTTGAAATATTTCAACAGTAATTCAATGATAACAAATAATAACAATAATTACTTTCTCACGTGATCGTGAGAAACTTGGTCATTGAAAAAACTTAAAGTGGAAATGCATGTAACCATATAATCGAATAATGTTTACTATTCCTTAGAGTTAATTCATCAGTTGAAAATGTTTTTGGAATCAGATACTGAAAGTATTGTATGTGCTTTTATCGTTCTGCATTTCAAAATATAAATCAGTCGTTAGAAAAAGAGCAAAATTGGACAGGTGTTTCAATAAACCAAAAGTCTCGAAATATTTATGTGGCTTCAATCTACTCATAAGCCTTTTGCTCAACGGCCAGGTTCATCAGCTTGAGCCGATTGAAAAATACCCCTACTTTTGCTCTCTCGTAGTTACAAACCATTCAATGGAGATGATCTGAACTCCTGATCGCTTTGCAGGTTCTACTCATTATACCATTCTATTGAAATTTCATGGTCTTCCTCTTGGTGATTGTTAAAGCTCCTTTTCAATTATTTATTTAATTGCAATCTTGTTGTCATGAAGACTCAAATAAAATATATTTTCACTGATGTGAAAAATGTTTGTTAGTGTTTGTGTGTTTCTTGAGCAATAAGTTCGACCACCTTATAAATGCATTAAGCTTAGGTACGTTACTCGCTTATCCATCGTTGAACTCTCCAGCCCATTTCCTCAAATTGCGTGGTTATACCAGACTAATCGTCCGGACTATCATTTATCCTTTGACGTAACAATTAGTACCATCAGCCACGATAAGTACTCCAAGCAGAACGACTTCTGGTGGGGGTACTCCGCGTTTCATTGAAAGCGATGTAGTGAAGAAACGTCAGTCAGTTTATGTTAGTCTGTTTGTTAGTGAATTGTATTTTTCATTTTCTATGCGGCCACACGTGAACGTGATGTGAATTCTTTTATTGTATATTAAACAATTTCGGTTAGTGATGTTTGAGTTATAGGACTGTGTTTCCATAATATTTTTGGTGAGTTCTGTATTTGTTAATGATAATATCGATAAGATTAATTGCATTATAAATGAAAAGTTATTATTTAAGAGAAATATTTTCATTTTTCAATCAGTTAACTGAAATATTTTGTTGATTATTGTATAATTTGAACACTCTCCAATTGATTGATTTTTAGAAATTCAATTATCGAAATCATTAGATCAGTTGAAAACCTTGTTGAATGGTTCTGTTGATCATTATTCACTCTCGTAATTCAATTTAATTGTTTCAGTTTGTTTTTGTCATATATATGAAGGTGCAAGATTTGTGTTTGTACAATTTTCAATAATTTTGGTAAATAGTTCGATGATATTGGATTTGTTTTCGTAAAATTTTCAGGCGCATTATGAATTTTTGTTTATGATAACCATCCAAACAAAACACGATGAACAATTGCTGATTCAATTATAGAATTGAATAGAAAGGTTCAAATTGATATATGATGAACATAGATGTTGATTTTGCTATATTTCAATTAGAATTTGTGGTATTTGTTAAATACGATGAAAATTTACCAAGATCATAAGCATTCATTACATATAAATAATTATGTTGATCGACAAGAATATCAGTGGTATCGTGGTCCAAGGTAGACTCTTGTGGAATCCCATATAATACAGTTTCCTTGACGCATTAATTCTCTCCCAATTTCAAAAAATATTGTCTTGACGTTAACCCTCTAAAATCTAAGACCATGCTATTTGGAAAAAAATCGATACGAACTCGGATCTCGGGTCAAATCATGCTGCAAATTGATGGAAATCCGGTACTGTTCAGCGATTCGAAGAAAAGTCTTGGGGTGATTTTAGACACAAATATGTGATTCAATAACCACATCTTTAACCTTATGAGAAATGCTTTTTGCTGTTTGAAGTTGATCTATATCAATAGAAATATACTAACCAAAAGGAGTAAAAAGGAGTATCTGCAATTGAATTTTTCTGACTGTATTTACGGTCCTGCTATCTTTAGTTCTGACAGTCGACTTATTTAATCTACTGAAAACTCGTGTGTGGATAACGAAGCCGATAAGATGTGTCGACTTATCTTTTTGAACTTGGTTGGCTACCAATTGATAAACGCAGGATTTTGAATTGCTGCAGCCTTTATTAATAAATCCTGATTATTCAATAATGAAGAAACCTTCATTATTGTATAATGAGGTAAATTCAGACATGACCAGCACAATATCAATATACGTTATCAAACTAATATTTCAATCCTGAAACATAAAACTGTGTTGTTCAAATCTGTGTTGTTCAAATCAAATAAAACTGTGTTGTTGTATAATATAGCCATCCTTCACAATGCTATCCCCCATTGAAATGAAACATATCTCAATTCATTCTTTAAAAAAATGAAACAAATTTTAGCTGATGGTTGAAACCTCAAATTTTTTCAAATGACTCTAATAATCTAACTGTGCTGATATCGTCAATGTTATTTTGAACAATATATATATTATTACCTTTCTGTGTCTTAATGTATTTGCAGGTGTCACATAAAACTTATATATTTCTATTAGCAAAGTGTATTTATTTTTCATCTTAGCATGTGTTTTTTCTCCTTTTTTTTATTTATCTATCTAGAAATTTATTTCTATATAGCTTTTCAACTTGAAGTAGAAATTTTAAGATTTGCTTATCAAAACCATGTGTTGGAATTAATTTGTAGGTTGAGTGGAATAGCGCTGTTTTTCAACTGAGAAAGCTCGAACTCTGCCTTTTGTCAGACATGTATATGTTTTTTTCTTTTTCACTTTATCATATGTAAATGTATTTTTTGGCAATAAAATTAATTAAAATAATAATAATAATTATTATTATTATCATTATTACAGTACTCAGAGACCCTTTAAATATAATTCAAATGACATAATAATTTATACGAGGCTACGAAATTCCAAGTTAAAATATGATGAACAGAAATATTTTCTAAATTTCTTGAAAATTTCTGAAAAAAGTTTATCTTACAAATAGTAATATTTCTTTTCAAGGAGTGTTTTTAGGTAGATGGATTGTTAAAAAGAGGATTTTTTTAAAGTCCACCCAAATTATTTGATTCAACTTCTCTGAACTAGGTTCAATACTGCTATTTGAACAGTAAAATTGATCCACAAAAAGGAAATTGGGCAGTTTATACGGCACAGTTCAGGAAAAAGTCAGAATATTGGCACCACTTAAAATATTACAAACTGGTGAATTAACCCTACATTCAGCATTAAATGAGAGCGAAGTATAAGAAAACATACTCGTTTGAATTATTCTCGCAATAAAATAATTTTATATCATGTTGTTGAAATCGTGAACTTATAATTCGAAAATTAATAGCAATGTATAGATAGTAGACATTTCGAAAATACTTGAATATGATATCTCAACCGAAGTAGCCACATTTTGCCAAAGTGGTAATTTAAATTCATTTAACCACCAACAACCTAAAAATATATTTGCTCTCCTTTTTGCACTATTAATGAAAAATACGTTTGAAGAATACAAAAATAAAGGTTGAGTTTGTAGAAAAACGTTTCCTACTGCGACATTTGACCTTCTAAGTTCTTTTCCAAGGTTGTATAAAACACGCCTACTGGTCGATAACTTTACTAACTTTATATTTGTTGCACTGATTCTAAATCTTCAAATATCTGCGTAGTGTTTATAATTGTTCTTGTAGGTGTGTGCACATTCACTTCAGAAAGTTCATTATTGTCCGAGTTATTGTCTATGCTCTGCATCCGACAAAATCACAATTCAACAAAAAAAAATTGATAGAATTGAAATACCCAATATCAAAGATTTATTTCGCCTTAAATCTTCATACTTCAATTGTATATTCGTTAATTGTAGTTTGATAAAAAAAACCAATATTTCTATTTAAAATTATTTCATCATATTAAATAATTGAAGTCTGAACTAATGAGATTCAAGATGAAACATTGTCAACCACCATCAAACACACGAATGTGTTTGATGATACTTCTAGATTTCTAGAATCACTACGAATATTATATGAAATGGAAAATATCACTCCTGCCATTTTTATCGTTAATTCTCTATTGGTTTTTGGGTTCTCTGACAAACCGATTTTAATTTTTGAAAATTGGATGAACCCTTCCTGTGTAATTATCAGTTTTATATTTGTTTCCCAATTTCTTCAAACAAACCATGAATATTATTTCGAAAAAACATGTATTCAGAACTCACTCAGCCAGTTCATTCCAATAAATATTTGAAATATTCACTATTCAATTCGTGACAATATGGAAGTTTGTTCACAAATTTGTTTCTTACATTATCAAATGTTTCTGAGATAATTCCGTTCAGAGAAACTCTTATTCCAACCATGATCCCTGACTGAGGTTGCTTGACGAATACTTTAGAATTCACGAATTCCTACAAAATAATCTAAGGGCGGATAGGCATACCAATGCCTATCCACCGGTTTCCATAATGGTCATCTAGACACTTGCGAATCAGCCTATTACAATAAAGAGGTATCTCATCTTGCTGATATCTAACATCAGTTGAAAACTCATTTGAGTTTGTGAATTATTGAAACCGGTAGATAGGCTGACGTAGTCTCCCGGAAGAGCTCACCAGATCACCTGATATGACGCCTCTTGAAGTTTTTGAGGAGATACTGGAAATCAGAAGTGTGTCATACACAACTGCAACGAAAGTATACCAAAAACATTTCATAATGAAGTGAGTTTTGGTAATTAATAAAAATACTTCATTATTGGTTGAAAGTGAATTGAACATTTTGAAAATGAATTGGAATGAACTGGAGAGGAATTTTAACAATTTTTTCTATGAAATTATCTATATATGATATTATCTATTTATATATGATATTATCTATTTACAGATTCTTGATTCGAATTTAAAAATGCCAATTACTCAATAAAGACTTATCCGATTTCCAAACCGAAAGAAGTTTCAAATAAGGAATTACAATAGTATTGAAGGGGTTATATTTTTTTAGGAGTGATTAATTTTTGGGAATGAAAGTTTTTGGCTTTCTACTACTCCATCTTGATACAAAAAAAGAGGATAAGGGAATCTTCCAAAGAAAGGAAGGAAGTAATCAATTTGCAAATAAGT
>WOGP01004905.1:2607-13592 GCA_015342065.1 Leptinotarsa undecemlineata
GGGTGACATAAGATAGAAGGTCGACTGTTGATCTTTGTCTCCGAAAGCCATATTGTTGATCGATCAAAATGTTGAAGCCTTTGAAATATTTGAGTTATTCGTGGTTTATAACTCTCTCCATGATTTTTGATATCACTGGTAGCAAAGCGACTGGTCTATAAATATTTGGAAGATTTTTCTTGCCCTTTTTGGGAATAGGGTAAACGCGAGCAATTTTCCAACAAGAAGGAAAAACTTCTTTCTTGTAAGACAAGTTGAAGAGTCTGCAAAATACTGATGCGAGTTCATTTACACACTTTTCAAGTATGATGACGGAACTTCATCAGAGCCAGACGCCTTGTTGATATTGAGCTCTTTGGGAATAGTGGGTGGTGCCTATGCTGTTAATTTTCCTGGAAAAAAGTTACAAAGTTTTGGGCAAGTAGCACAAGTCAACTTATATACTCCTGATCTATCCAACACTGAAGTTTCATCTTCCTTGTTTTTAATTCATGTACTTCAAACTCTCAAAACACATATAAAGCATTGGATATGTAGATTTCAGAAAATCGACTGTGGAGTGGGACGCAAATTGTTCAGCTAATTCATTTGCTTTCTCTATGGCTATTGTTGCAATTGAACTATCCGCTTATTACAGTGGTGAAGTGGTGGATTTTGTAAAGTTCTGATCAACAGCTTTAGCAACCGACCAGAAGAATCTAGACCCTTTGGGTTTGGCAAGCAGTTCATCTCTGATTCTCTGATTATCAAGTTATTTGCCTTCATTCACAACTTTGCAGCTGTTGAAGAGTGTGAGGCCCGGTTTTGCCGGGCATGCCTACAGACACGTTCGCTTTATCAAAATGTGGAATGACAGATATGTTCAAAGAATTTCTGCTCATTTCATTATATTCAGAAAAGAGCTTGGAAGGTTTGGACCAAGAGATTGCCTGAGAAAATAAAATACTTTTCCAAATATCATTGTGTGAAATTTCTTGTTTGAAGGAGTTTTATTGAACTTCTGCACAGGATAATGTTTACAAAAAATACAAATATGTCTTAGTCCGAACCTTACAATGCCTATGTAGCTTACAATAAGACACTCAGTTTTCAAAGAAAATAAATTATAATATCACATTTTGCGAAATCAAATTTATACAGACGCCACTAGTTAGGCAAATTATTCACATCAGATCATCGCTAGTTGACTGAATTGAAGCGCGATAGAATAATCAGAGAAAGTTTGCGGTAGTAGCCACGCCCCTAGAACAGCGGCGCGCGAATAGATATTTTAATATTTCTTCAATAAAATGTAAATAGAATATTCAGAAATTATTGGGAATAAATATTTAGGACTGGATATTACACAGGAAATGGACAAAAATATAGATACGTGTTAGAGCGCATAACGTATATTTAGACTAGCTTTTATTTATACGCCTGTAGGATTAGGCACCAAGAAATTGTTGATCTTTATCGACGTAAAGACCACATTTTGGTATTTTTTGCTTCTACTTCTATTTCCAATGTCGCAAGGGCCCTTTCTTCGTATTACTTTCCATTCATTACTGCTGGCGTAGATAAGTACTTGGGATAAATCATTTCACTGATTGTTTCCTGGATGTTTTTGGCAGTATTTTGCGAACATTTCCAAAATTTGCTGATGTTATTCTTTTTTCCCTTTCGTCAAGCCATAATTTGCATTCACTTTGGGTTTTAGAAAAGATTTTTATTTTTTTCAGCTCTTCAACGGCCGGCATGTTTCTTCTTACAAATATCTGCCAACATATTGACATAAATCCTTAGGAGATGTTTCTAAGATTAATTTTCCACTATAATTTTGTATTCTGCATAAGGGTCGCGTTCCAATAACTTTTGATAACAGGAGTTGTCTCCATCTGCAATCATCGTTTAAAAAACTACTCCGTGCTTTTCCAAACTTTGTTGAAATGCTGCTGCAATTACATCCGAATCCATGACACTTGAAGACAGCTTTCAGTTTTTGAAACAGCGATGTGGATTTGACTAACTTCCTTTATTTTCATGTTTTTTACACACAACGCAATATTTATTTCTAACACCTATGCTAATGACTTCATTAGTTTTTGTACCAGACAATGACGTATAGTTCTTTTTATACTACCTTTTGGACCGAAATCCATCGGATTTTACGGTAATAAATGAAATTCCGTTAATAATATTTCCAAACTCAATAGCAATTTTTTTTCTTGTTCAATTATCTATCTATTACTTCTAGTGATTTTTCCTCTATCTTACCACAAACTTTATTGTGAAATTCATCGTATGTTCGATGGAATCCATAAGGAATTTCTAATATCAAAACAATAATAATCCAATCGCAAACCTAGAAACACTCGATTACAACGTATTTTACGTACCACCACTGTCGAGTTGCTTCTGTGCCCATATTATGTTTATAAGCATCACTTGGTTACCTGCAAGTTCCACCTTTTCCCTTTCTCCCGCCTGACCCTTGCACGCCTCAGAAACTGTTCGCAAAGGGCCTGACAGTCTTAACAAACCTAGTTCGTTTTCGGCACTGGAAATTTTGCGCTACTGCCGGTAGGCGAGATTTTTGAAGGCGACAGCTTGCTCGCAGTTTCTGTTGAACCAAGGTTGGCCATTAAAAGGTCGTTTCATTGAAAAAGGAATATATGTATTCATGGATGATAGAATAAATTCCGTGACTTCAGAAGCACAAATGGATGGATCTTGAGAGCTGAAGCAAACATCTAGCCTGGGGAAATTTTGGCTGATCTATACTTTGTGCGGCTTAGATTGTTCCCCAACATTTATCGGTGATTTACTCAACACTGAAATAAGTTCGTGGTCAGAAGATTCCAGTGGAGATCTTACTGTGACTGTGTACATTTCTGGATTGGTTGTTAGATATAGATCCAGAAGACTAGCATATTGTCCATCACGGTCACGAATTCTGATTGGCTCATTCATAATCCGACTAAGTCCTCTGCTTATTGCAAAAGATTGAGCTCCGCGACCTTGTTCTTTGTTAATTTTTGAAAATTTGAACCATTCGATATTGTGCACAATGAAGTCAGCAAATATGAAAATTTCAACACTGGGATGATTGATTTACAGAAAATCAATGGTGTTGGCAAGTGGAGAGAAAAGTGCCCTATATTGTGTATCGCTAGGTGGTCGATAAACGCAGCATATGAATTTGGTGATCTTCTGTCATATTATTTTGAACCACTTAACATCAAAGTTTCGAGGTTCCAGCATTTCCAATCGTTAATAAAAAAATATTCCAAAGTTACGTCTGAATCGGGAGTAGAAATCATAACCAGTAGAACCTTCGCAAATCAGGACCAGGCAAAAAGGTTTTATCAAATTCTGAGCACACAATTTTGGTGTTGACATAATTTATCAATATGTGTTACGTTGGCAAACGTATACTGATCCAAATGGCGCTTATTTTGATTGAATTGAATGAGTATTCACGGAGATATCATAATTTAAAGTGAACTCATAAAAATGGACAAAACTTTTAAACAACGCAGGTGTATCAGGTGATTTCCCAGTTCTGTTCAATTGTAAGACTCGAATCTCATTTCCTTTCATTTACTTCAATTGTTTTTGTTTCATTATAGTTACTTTGGGATGAAATTAAAACCAGGGAACTGAACTTTTTAATAACAAGCTTTAATGGTATTCTTTGTTGGTTTCAATATAGCATTATTCAATTTGCAACAAAAACAAGTCTCAGCTTCACAATGTTATGGCGTACGTATGAAATTACCAGGAGTATTTTGTTGTGCAATAATGTGTTGAGAGGTAAACTGATTTTGTGTTATGTCTTGTATCAAACAGTATGCACGCTGTAAAAAAAAATCAACATTTTGATAAAAATGAGAGAAATCTTTCGTCATTATGCTGTTTTGGAGGATTTTAGTGGATATTGCAATTGAAATTGATTTTTTTTAAGTTAGAACAAGAACTTTATTTTTTGTTTTAATAAATATGGATCCGAAATACCTTTCTAATTTTTGCTATTTTCTTCTAACTTGTCTATTTCTTCTAAATATGCGCAAAATACTGAATGTTGGCATATTCTCTTCAATATAATTTTTGTTTTCCATAAACTGCTTGTCTAATATGATACAGGGTCCCATATTTGCATAAATTATGATAAGTTATCGTTTCTTCTACGTTGCAAAACCTACAACTTAGACTTGCCTGTTTGCTGATCTAGTCCCTCATCATAGATTTCGGTACCAAAGGTTCAGGACTGAAATATGGGGCTGATGCTCACTATTTAGCATATTCATCAGCCTCATCGTTGCTTTGTAGTGTCCTGATCTGGTTTGCCATATTATTCAGTTTCTCATAACACTTTCAGGCAGTGACATTCACAGATGTCAGTCTTGTGTCCATTTAGGAGACGGATGTATGTTGAAATAACACAATATATCACTAATTCTGTTTCATTGTCGGTTTCCCACCGAACTGTATATCGGGTGATTCTGCTGATCATGTTCACAGTTTACAACTTCAACTGGTTTACAAATTTATTTTTTTTTCTCTCTTCCTATGATTCTTTTTTCAATATGCCCTCATTTATTTATCAAGGGAATGTATTTTCGACACATTCTCTAATATCGCCTGATCTACCGGAGACAATCATCCCTAGAACAATGAAAAATAGGTTCTGTGAACAACTTCAATGCAGAAACTGATTTTTAAACACATACTCTACCATTTGTTGTTTTCAGTTCAAAAAAATACAAACCAACATGACCAATAAATGTTTGAAGATAGTTAAAAATGTTTTATGGACTTCCACTTGGTTTTCCATCGTCTAATATGATATAGTATGATTTAAAATCCCTGAAAGAACAAACAAAATTGAAAAAACCAAAATGAATAGCTTCGGGTGATGATAAGTCATAGTCATTTCCCGTGATCACCCGAAGACGATTGTGGATACCAACAATCGAAACGTCGTGAAGTAATTTGGCTTGAAATTTTGTGATTTTTTTTTTAATTCAATTGTTCAATTTTTGATTTTCGCCTAATTTTCATTATATTGTAATTTAATTGTAGGTTCTTTTTACTTGCTTATTAAAATTGTTATTTTCAGCTATTCATTTAATTTTTTTCATTTCCGATTTCATGTGTTCTTTCAGTGATTTCAATTCATATCATCATATCAGACAATGAAAGTCCGAACTAATAAAATTTATTATCAATAAATATTTAATATTTTGAAATGGCCTTAAAAATTCTGCAGTCTTTAGTTCATCTTGAAGATTTGAAGCTTTCTTTTTTTTACTTGAGAAGCGTGCTTTTGAAGAAATGTTGGCTCTGGAAATTTCGCCCTTCATGGGACAGTCCTGAGAATTATTTGAATTGCTTGATGTGGGTAAATAATGATAATAATTACTATAATAACAACACTACCAGAACACAAATCATGAAATTATAAAACAACAATAATTTATTTCCCAAGAGATAAAATATTGAAGTGGTTTAGTCAAGTCCAGAAAAAAATATACAATGTAGATTTAAGAAGTGCACATTCAGAGCTTTGGAATACAAAGACGGTTAAAAATTCTTTACATATTAGAAATTTATATGTGTGAGAGGTAACAGAAATATTGATTAAAATATTCTTATGAGATATCTTTTGAAAACAATTCATCTGCTGTATAAAAATATTTTGTAACAACGCATTTTTTGAGTTGTTTTTGGAAATCAATAGCAAAGAACAGCATTAGTTTGAAAGTGATTGACAGTATTTCATGATGAATTTCATTAGTTCGGACTTCTATTGTCTAATATATAAAATGATTAGAAATTCCTGAAATAACTAAAAAAAAAGAAGAATTGAAAATGAAGAGATGTAAATAACAAATATGTATATAATGCAAAAAAAAATGAAATAAAATAATAGTGACATAAAGGTGAAAATAAAACTAGTGAAAAATTGAAGGAAGCCGCATATATATTGTCCAACAACGTATTCAGCCAAGTCAGCGTGGAAATACGCAATATATGGAAACTCATCATCAAGAGAAAAATGGCTAACTCCCGCTAAACGGTCATCTGCCACTGAACCAGTGAAGCGGAGGAAATGGAAACCGATGATAAGTGAAAGTATTCGAACGACCCACAAATAGTCATCTCTCGGAGGAATCAGTCCAGTCATCACTCGAAGATGATTGTGGATACTAACAATCGAAACGTCGTGATCTAACTTGGCTTGAAATGCCTTTATTTTTATTTTTTGTTCAATTGTTTTATATTTACTTGTATTTTATTTCACTATAATTTCATTTCAGGTTTTATGCTTGATATAATTGTTATTTACAGCTATTTCTTTTTTAATTCTTCTTATTTTTTCAGTTGTTTCAGAAATTTCAAATCATTTTAGATATCAGACAATGGAAGTCCGAACTAGTGATACGAAGAACAGTTTTTCAACTCATTTGGCAATTTATTGAATACTACGTGCATTATGGGTAGGAGAGCAGAAATGAACTATTTTTTATGAATTGATCAATGGAAGTGATTTTGAGAACCAGCATTTACTTGATGTACATAAGAATCATTCACAAAACTATCTCTATTTCTGAAAAAATAAAAAAACAAGTTATAAATATATGACGGTGGAAGTGTTGAGATTTCATATTTGATGAAAAAACTCATACAGCTCTTGGTACTAGGCACGTTTATGATGCATCTGATAATTTTTTTGTGCAATAAAAACTTACATGAGACGTGGTCGACCATCCCAAGAAACAAACATTATAACGCATACGATTCTCCACTTGCCCGTAATACACCATCAGCAATTGAAAATGTGTAAGTACCGTTCTTAAATTTGTCAGAAGATGGCGCTGCGAATGGAGCGCTGATATCAGACTCGAGCAATGTACTTTCTATTCTAGATATTCGTCAATGCACATTCCTAACAATTTGACATGGATGGCAGAGTTGGCAGATTTTCAGTGAGATCGAGTTTTCAACAAATTTTTTGACTGTTGTGAATCTGAAGATATTGTGTCTTATATACATTGAAAAATAGTGAGTTGTTAGATGTCCACATTGTCAACGATCGAATTAGCTCATTACAAGGTGTTCCGAGCATTTCATCAGAATGATCTGACCCAAGTACAGAAATATCTACTGCATACAAAGGGCAACTATAATATGCATGAAATGCCCACTATAACACATTAAGAACTGTTTGAACATTGTTAGCCAGTTTTTGAGATTGTCACATTCAGACAGACAGACACAGCAAGGAATTTAACTCATAAAATGTATGATATACCACATGCCAAACAGCTATATACAACATAATGACTACTAGATAAATTGTTCAATGAACATATAGTGCGAGTCTCTAATATGGAAGAAATTCACTAAATCAAAGGTGTTGTTTCTTTCGGAAATATGCCCGGACACGTCGATTAGGATTTTAAATTGACTTCATTTTATTGCAAAAAAATTATACAGTGTGTCTCAAAGATGAGATACGATAATTTTTTTAAAAGACAACCCTGTTTTTTCAATGACTTTTATTAAAGGGTTCAACAAGTTGCACATGCCTCCTAAATTTCAATTTTTCACTCCTTGTTCTTCAAATTCAACAAACATTATCTAATTCAAAAAATTAATTCAATTCAATAGTCTTTCTTTAACAAGTAATAAAATTAGCCTACACACCTGTCTTATTCGTTCTTTAAAATCCTCAATATTGGCCGGTTTGGTCTTGAAAACTCTGCTCTTCAAGTAACTCCATAATAAAAAGTCCAAAGTTGTTAAATCCGGAGACCTACATGGCCATTCATAACTCCTCTTCTGCCAATCCATCTGCCTGAAAATACATTATTCAGGTACTCACAGACAGGTCTTGCAAAATGAGGAGGCGCGCCGTCCTGTTGAAACCAGATGTTTCTATTCGGAACCTCAGCTTCTATATGACAAGGGAACAAAATAGTATTACATCAGTTCGGACTTCCATTGTCTAATATAATATAAATTGATTTGAAATCCCTGAAAAAATAAAAATATTAAACCAGTTATTACCCGAAGACGATTGTGGATACTAACAATCGAAATTTCGTGACGTAACTTGGTTTGGAATTTTTTAATCTTTATTTTTATTTTTCATTTCTGTTAATAATATTTTTTAATTTTTTTCAGCTTTTATTAATATTTCAACGATTTTTAATTTTTTGTTTGTAGCTTGTATGTTAATTCCTTGTAATTTTCAGTTTTTTGTGTTTAATAAAATTGTTTTTTCGTTTATTATTTTTATTTTTTCAGAGATTTCAAATCAATTTATATTATATAAGACAATGGAAGTCCGAACTGATGTAATACACCACGAAACATTGTCAACCACCTTCAAACAGAACAAAATAGCCAAATTCGGAAGTAGGTCCTCCTGCAAGAATTCTAAATATCTTGCTCCAGTAAGAAAATCGGAAGAATCGAAAGAGAATTGGAAGAAAATCGGTCCTATAACTCGATCACCAACAATCCCTGCCTGAACATTGACTTTTTCTGGATGTTGAGTGCAGCTTTCGCTCATCCAGTGTGGGTTTCTGTCTGTCCAATAACGAAAATTTTAACGATTTACCACACCATTCAACATAAACGTTAATTCGTCAGAAAATAGAACGGTTTCTTTTCGTACATTTCTGTCTAGTAGATTCATCATTTGTTCGCAAAACTGGAGTCTTCTATCTGAATCATCTTTGGTGAGTTCCTGGAGGATTGTTATTTTATATGGATGCAATTTTTCAGCTTTAAGAACTCTTGTCACTGAAGACTGGCTAATTTCGAGTTCCTTAGCTATCTGCCTAGTGGGGACATGGGAATTTTTTTCGACATAGAGAAGAACATTTATTTTGACCTCTTTACTGAGCGCACTCCGACAATGATTATTTGTTTTTCAAACTGTGAAACGACTAACAGTTTTTGTGCACAAATATGATTGGAATGCGATACTACTCTCCTTACTTTTTTTTTGATACCTTTTTTATGACAATGTCACTGTCAGGTATACCTGACATTTTAAGCATTTACTGAAGGATGACTATTGAATTGAATTCCATTTTTGAATTAGATAATGTTTGTTAAATATCTTTTGAAGGACAAGGAGTAAAAAATTTAAATTTGGCAGGCATGTGCAACTTGTTGAACCCTTCAATAATAGTCATTGAAAAACAGGGTTGACATTAAAAAAAATTATCGATATGAATCATATCTCATATTTGAGACACACTGTATAATTTTTTTTGCATGAAAATAAGGGCACTGTAAAATACTAATCGACGTGTTCGAGCATATTTCCGAAAGAAACAACACCTTTGATTTAGTGAATTTCTTCCATGTTAGAGACTAGCACTATATAATCAATGATTGATGTTGAGCATCAAAAGGATTCGTGGAAAATTTTTCTTGGTTTTTGACTTCTTCTTGCAAGCACATACAACAAAAGATCATGTGATGGCTTGGCTCAGGTTTACTCAAGTACATTTTTTCATGGTTCTTTTAAAATTTCATATCTGTGTTCTACCAAGAAAATGCGTTTTTCAACTATCATTTATGCAAATCTAATTATGAATCATTCTCATTTTGACAATTCTTGTAGTAGAATCTGTAACAGGTAAACTCTCTTGTGTGTACCTATTGATTGACTGACACCCTTATATTAAGTACAGCCGAACAAAGCCGCCTACTTCCAGAAGAGTGCTGAAATTCTTATGGAAACCCACTTCCCAGGTTCTGTCTTTCCTGGAACGACGAACTGGACAGATGTACCAACAACACTCACAATACGACTGGCAATATGCTAGTACAGTAATTGATGAGGACAAAATAAGATGGCCTAAAATCGGGCTTTTCCTCCTTCAAGTTACTAGGACCTGACGGTATAAGACCAGCCCTACTTCAGTAGGCACTGGACATTCTTATATTCAGAGCATCTCTAGCTCTGAGGTATATTCCCAGTAAGTGGAGAGAAGAAAGAGTAGTATTTATATCCAAAGCAGGCAGCAACCTGCAAAAAGCATTCCGACCAATTAGTCTCACTTCGTTTTTCTTAAAAACCATAGAGAGGCTATGTGAGCGGTACATAAGAGGTGAAGTACTTGTTCACAACCCACCTTATCCAAATCAGCATGCATATACTCCGGCCCTGATTCGGCCCTTCACCATGTAGTTGGCAGAATCGAGATATCATTGGACAACACAGAATCCACCCTGGGTATATTCATAGATATCGAGGGAGCGTTTGACAAAACAACCTTTCCAACAATTAGCCAGCAACTACACTCCAAGAATGTACCCCTGCTTCAGATGCTCTCTAGTAGAGCAATAAGTATTGATGTAGAAGACATCACAGTGAAATGACTGGTCATGAAGGGATGTCCACAGGGAGGGGTCACCAGGAAAAGAAGTTTACCGGGCTTAAAATCTCCCGAAATCTTCAAAGGTAAACTAAACTTCTTTGAAGAGGTGAAATACCTTGATATTATCCTCGACAAGAAGCTAACATGGAACTCTCATCTACAGAATAGAGCAAAAAGAGCATACGTGACTTATGAGCAATGTCGGAGAACAGTGGGACGCGCATGGGGTCTTTCACCCCGTGTAGTCACCTGGATCTAAACTGCAATAATAAGACTTATGTTAACGTATAGAGCCGTTGCTTGGGGTCTGAAAGTTCTACAAGCAACGGCCATCCAGAAATTATATCAAATACAGCGACTGGCTTGTTCAAACATCACAGGAACCATGAGAACAACTCCAACCGCGACAATGAAATTAATCACGAGTCTGACCCCTCTGGATCTGTACGTTAAGGAAGTTTAGTTAATGGCCATGGTACGATTACGCACGGCTGGTGTAAAACTCGAAGTAGGAATGGGTCAATTGAGGCTGGGCCTATGGCGGAAAGCGCTTACTGCGCAACCTCTGCTGCAGGCAACAAGTGATGCAATGGAACG